>WFAB01001557.1:57500-139088 GCA_018977245.1 Lethenteron camtschaticum | reverse complement strand
GGGATCGACGGACCTGTCAAATTCAGAGCGCCAACAGCTTAGATCACTACTGCAGGAATTTTCCGACGTTTTTAGTCGGAATAAATATGATTTGGGTTGCACTCATCTGCTGCGTCACCATATTGACACGGGTGACAGCGCGCCAATTCGCCAAAATCCGTTTCGGTTGAGTCCCGCCGAAAAGGACCATGTCAAATTGGCTGTGGATGACATGTTAGCCGCCGACATCATTTCTCCCTCTACCAGCCCTTGGGGAGCGCCGATCGTCCTGGTTAAAAAGCAGGACGGCTCGTTGCGGTTTTGCGTTGATTTTCGGCGCCTTAACAAAATCTCGGTTGCCGACGCATACCCGCTCCCACGGATGGACGAATCGCTGGACGCCTTGGCGGGAGCGCGATTCTTCTCCACGCTGGATTTACTTTCGGGATTCTGGCAGCTTCCTCTGGATGATGAATCGAAACCTAAAACTGCTTTCCGTACACCGCACGGCCTGTTCCAATTCAACCGGTTGCCGATGGGTTTACACTCAGCGCCGGCAACCTTCCAACGTTTGATGGAATTGGTTTTGGCTGGATTGCAATGGGAGTCGTGCCTGATTTATTTGGATGATGTTATTGTCTTCGCTAAAACTTTTGACGAACATCTCCAGAGGTTGCGGGCGGTTTTCCTAAAGATGCGGGCTGCTAATTTGAAGTTCAAGCCCCAAAAGTGTCATCTGTTACGCGATTCCGTGCGTTATTTGGGCCACATCGTAGGGCGCTCGGGTATTGCTACCGATCCCGCCAAAACGCAGTGTGTCAGCTCCTGGCCAACTCCCACCACGGTGGGAGAGGTCAGGAGTTTCGTCGGCTTCGCGTCATATTACAGACGGTTCGTCGCCGACTTTGCAACAATTGCCAAACCCCTACACGCATTAACATCAAAGGGGGTTCGGTTCCACTGGGGTCAAGAGGAGGAGGCTGCTTTTTGCTCCCTTCGGGACGCCTTGGTAAAAGCTCCTCCCTTGATCTACCCCGATTTTTCAAAGCCGTTTCTGCTCGACACCGATGCGAGCAACACGGGTATTGGGGGCGTGCTTTCCCAGGTGGTTGACGGCGTCGAACGGGTGGTTGCGTACGGCAGTCGGGTGTTGTCTCAAGCAGAGCAAAGATATTGTGTTACCCGCAGAGAACTGTTGGCAATTGTCTATTTCATCCAACAGTATCGCCCATATCTGTACGGTCGGCGTTTCACCGTCCGCACAGATCATGCGGCACTGCAGTACGCCCTGCGAGTTCAACAGCCATCGGGACAATTGTCCCGATGGTTGGAGATCCTCCAGGATTTTGATTTTGACACCACATACCGTAAGGGCGTCCGCCACACCAACGCGGACGCTCTGTCGCGCATGCCAACCACCTCGGAATGCGCGTGCCTCCTGGGGTCGGGACGTTGCAAACCAGCAGGGGACGGGTCGGTTCCGGGCCTTGCGGCCGCCGCCGACAGCGGGACAGTTGTTCTGAGTTCCATTGAACAACAAGGGAAAGATTCCCTGCTGGGTTGCACATTCAGGAATGGGGGCGCCTCCAGATGGAGGATACCTCCCTCCTCGCGTTGCGTCGTCGCGCCGGGGAGGCAGGGCGGGGATCGGGTGATGCCGACGCATGGGAAATGCATGCGGGGTTGCTGTTGCACTGGGACGGAAAATCCCACCGACACCGGCTGGTGGTCCCTTCGGGCTTACGGGTAGGGTGGTGTGGGCTGCTCATGAGCGCCTCCTCCACCTGGGTACCCAAAAGACCCTCGCCTTGCTCCAGCGTGATTTCTTTTGGCAAGGCATGACAAGGGATGTCTCTGATCTGTTGGCTTCATGCCCGCGTGTGCACAGCGAAACCACCAGCACGAGAATCAAACCCGCCCTTGCAGTCTATCAGGGTCTCCAGAGTAAACGAACTTGTCGCGCTGGATATTCTGGGCCCATTCCCCGCCACCCCTAGGGGGAATAGATACTTGTTAACCGGGTCGAGTATTTTACGCGCTGGCCTATGGCCTGGCCCCTGGCCAATCAGTCGGCAGCAGCCATCGTCGACGCCTTTGTCCAAGGCTATGTCATGGACAAAGGTGCCCCGGAGCGGCTGTTGACCGACCAGGGTAGAAATTTTTCCGGAAAACTCCTCCAACAGGTTTGTGAGCTCCTAGGAACGAAAAAGATTCGTACTTCCCCCTATCACCCGCAAACTGACGGGATGGTCGAGCGTCTGCATCGCACCATCTCGTCTATGTTATCACAGCAGGTTTCGGACTCACAGACTGATTGGGACTTGAAAATCCAAGGGGTCTTGGCAGCATACAGGTTGGCCCCCCATGCTGCAACGGGATTTTCGCCATTCTTCCTCATGTATGGGCGCGACCCTGACCCACCCATTCGGGCACAGCTGCAGATCCCCACACCACTGGGTAAAACAAAATTAATTGACCATGTCAAATTCAACCTTGAAAAATTGACTGAGGCACGGGATGCTGCCATGCTAAATTCAGAACAGCGTCAAAAAGCAAACGAGCGCCTCAGACTGGGTCGCGCGCACGTGCTGCAGTGGAAGCCGGGGGACAGGGCATGGCTGCACTGCCCCCAGGTACCGCTCGCAACATCCCCTAAACTGGCGCGGCCGTGGAGGGGTCCTGTAGAGGTGGTCGAGGTTCTGCGGCCTCAGTGTGTTCGCATCAAATGGGGGAAGCGCCGGTGGTTTGTGCACCCCTCGAGACTAAAACCATTCGTTGCGGTGCGAGGCCCCACTCCACACATGCGTGGCCAAACATGTGGGGGTCGGCCGACTCAAAGGGTCCGTCCTTACTGCCCTCGCCTGACGTGTCGCCGGCTGTCCCGCCCACAGGTGCACCGGGATTGACGAGTTCGCACCCACCTACCGCTGCGAGGGATGCCGAGGGTCTCGCGACGTCAAACGCGGACTCAATACAGAATGAACAATTGCCACCGGCGGATTCGCCACCCGGGGTTGCCCCGTGTGACGGGCCTGCAGCAAGGACACGCGCAAAAATGCGCAGACTCTTATGATGCATTGGAAGAACACTTAATTCTCTTGGGTACGGTTGCGGGGTGCTGCGTCGGTGGGGAGCTCCTACCACATTTTTGTTGTGTTGCATGTGTGCTAGGGGTTCCCTGCTAAACCTGTATATACGTCGCTCTTACGGTATTCGTATTTATTCAGGGGGGGTGCGTCGGATTGTTCCCTTCGGGTTGTGGGTTTTGTTGTTGTTGTCGTTGTTGTTGTTGTTGTTGCTGTTGTTCCCTTCATGTTATCGTTAAAAACGTTTTTTAAGGCACACACGGGATCCAGGGGTTAATTAACCTTTATTGAAGTTGTTGCAGCCGGGACGGCTGCGAGCTGTACAGGGGGGGGTGATGTAGGGCTGTTACAGAGGGGCTGTTTGTGTAGGGCTGTTTGCATAGGAGCTAACGGATAACAACACAGTGGGCGGGGACTCCGTGAGCACACGGGGTGGTGCCCGCAACGACGTCCGCACTGGACGGCGTGAGGGGGTTTCGATCCTCTAGGGGGGTATAAAAGGGATGAGCCAGAGAGCTCGGGGTTGAGTCTTAGAGTAGTTAAGGGAAGACGGAAGACCGGCCAGATAGGCCCTGGACTCCCCTGGGACGCCGCCCTTGTAAGGGCAGCGCAGGCTGGAGCCAGTGGCGTGGTCCCGGAACCAGAGTTAGTCCTCTGGGATTCCGGGTACCGTAGCTCGACTGACCAGTGTCGGGCCAGACAGCCTCCCCTAGCCGTTAGTGGAGGACTCGGCTAGGAAGGCTAGCTAGAGGTGAATTCCCAGTTATACGGGTGAGGGGGCCGATACACCCTCCAGTGCTGTACGACATTGTGTAAATAAATACGTGTGCCTTACTACGGTGTCCACGCGTCTTCAAGAGTACTTCATTAGTAAAATACCAATATATATACAGCGCTACAAAAACAATATACCAGTAATAACTTTGCCCACACAGAGACATACAGACTGCACTGCCCATCAATGCAGTCTGATTGGGGGAAACTCCGCCCCTCTCCCTCTTCCACCAATGACCGTCCTTCTCATGCAGAAAAAAGTAACAGGCAGCGGCGGCAAAAAACCCGGCGGGCCGGATAAATGTCCTCGGCGGGCCGCATGTGGCCCGCGGGCCGTAGTTTGAGGACCCCTGCTCTACACTATACACTACACTATACACTAANTATACACTACTATNCACTACTATACACTACTATACATTCTATCACTACACTATATACNCATACACTACACTATACANTACTATACACTATATAACTACACTATACACTACTATACACTACACTATACACTACAATATCCGCTACNATACACTAACATGCACTACTATACACTACCTNTACACTACACTATACACTACACTATACACTACACTATACACTACTATACACTACACTATACACTACAATATCACGCTACTATACACTACACTATAACACTACTATACACTACTATACACTACACTATACACTACTATCCACTATACTATACACTACAATATCACGCTACTATACACTACACTATGCGGCAGTCTAACAAACGAGTTTGTCAATCTAGACGACTATTTAAAGTCAACAGCGTAGCCTCCAATGGGCTTCCGAACATCGGAGGAGGAGGTAGCAGAAAGAGATCTCAGAATGCAAATCAGAGGGGTTTGTGACCCAAGTGTTCCGTGGGGCGATGTTGACAGCCCTTATCAGGGCTTTCTCTACGGTAGGGTTCGTTACCTACCTAGATAAGGAGTAGGCAGCCTTCAAATACCTTCAAGACTTCTTCCCTAAGCTGTCTGAGGAAAGGTCAAAGCCGGTGACTTTGTCGGAAGACAGATAAAAATAAGTATAACTCGTAAAAACAAAGTTTTCACTCTAAATCCTTTAATGCGTGGCGGCTAGAGTCCTCTCGTCCTCTGGCTTGAGATGGCTGCCACCTAGGGTCAGATGATTGTCTGCCAGTATTAAACAATTGGTAATTAAAAATTAAATTTCTTTTCCCTAAACAGTGTAACATTCTTGAAAAAAAATTTCACGAACATTAATTGTCTCGCACAACGAGTCTTGTGCAAAATGTCAGCTCGATTGGATCACGGGAAGTGGGCTAAAAAACGACCGAAAGGTTTGCACGGTCGTAAGCAAGCAAGCAAGCACGCAAGCGAACTTAATATAAAGGATTTAATAATCCTGGAGTGCAATGAATTCCCCAAGAAGCTCACTGGTAAGGAGAAAGTGGCTTGGAACAGCTTTGTCACAGTGGTTCGTGGCTTGCTGGGCAATCACACGGTCGAAAACTGTGGAGCTTGTTGAGACTCTGGTGAAGAACTACGGCACAATGGGCTGTAGGATGTCCCTCAAAGTCATTTTCTTGATGCTCATCTTGATAAATTTAAGGAGAACATGGGAGCGTACTCGGAGGAGCAAGGCGAGCGCTTCCACCAGGATATACTGGACTTTGAATGCTGCTACCAAGGACAGTATAATGAGAACATGATGGGAGACTACATTTGGGGGCTGATTCGTGAAAGTGTTTTACAGTATGATCGTAAATGTCAAAAAAACTACTCACTTCTAAATCTATTGTTGTGGTTTTTTTTTACTTTACGTGAACGAACAAATAAACCCGTAAAAACAAAGTTTTTCACTATAAATCCTTTATATGCATGGCGGCTGAGTCCTCTCGTCCTTGGCTTGAGATGGTCTTGGGTCAGAGATTCATTGCACCATTGCAATTGGTAATTAAATATTTAATTTGTTTTCCCTAAACAGTGTAAAATTTTGGAAAATTTTTCACGAACATTAATTGTCTCGCACAACGAGTCTGTGTGCAAAATGTCAGCTCGATTGGATCACGGGAAGTGGGTTAAAAAAACGACCGAAAGATTTGCACGGTCCTAAGCAAGCAAGCGAACTTAATATAAAGGATTTAAAAAGACACACATTCGCCCGTTTTCTCATTAAAATAGGTGCATTCCAAAATATCACTGCCCGGTCACAAAACAACGTTTGTGGGAAAAATAGCCATTTTCTGACTTTCTAGGCTTAAGCAATTACGAAATAACACTTCNACGGAACAAAAATTGTGTTACATAGGTAATGAGAATCATAATGGCATTCTCTCGAAACTGAGTGAGTTTGTCTCCCCAGTGCGATGTTCACTGCAAACCACGCCACTCATTTAGGCTGAGTCGACCTAGGGGAGGAGGCCCACACCGGAGTTCAGTTAATCGCCGTCACCGGTGGGAATCGAACTCGGGTGACCGGGTTGGTAGCGCAGCGGCGCTGACCACTACGCTGCAAAGACGATCCCCGTGTAGCCTGTAACAGATTGTTGGGGCAGTGCTGTTAGCGAGTAGCACCTATAGAGGCCGGCACTCTGTCACACACACACAGGGAGGAGGTGGCCAACACGACGCCCGGCCGCCTTTGTCTCCCCACTGTCAATATTTACGCACCGCGCCAGGTAATAATTTGAGGCTGAGTCGACCTAGCGGAGGCCCAATACCGGTTCAGATTTTCCCCACTGGTGTTGGCCATGAGCGAGAATCGAACCCGAGTCGCCGAGTTCGCAGCGCAGCGCGCTAACCGCTGCACTACCGCTCCCCACTACACACAACGCTACACACGCGTGTGCGAACGTACGAACCTCACACACACTCGACAACAACCGCCATTCGCCAATAAGTGGTGGTGATATCACCACAGCGCTTGTGCCAGGCTATGTGCACGTTGAGGCCACGTGAAGTTTCGAACGCCCGCTGGCAGGACCTCATGGGGAAGACCCAAGTGTCATGGGTCGACTGACTGAGATGACTGCCGATGCACCACCTGTGCCCCCTACTGTGTCAACGTGTTTTGTCCGCTCGTTGTTGTGAGCGTGGCTCCTCTGCCCTCCGTTGTTGTTGGAGGCCGACTGCCTCCAACTGCCCAGTAGCGTCCTTCACGAGCCTCCTCCACAGAGGCCGATCTTGACACCACTGGTACCAGTTATCGGCAAGTCCACTCAGCTCCACATCCTCCTGTACCACATCACTCCATCTCTTTTCTAGCCCGTGCCGCACCCGGTTTAGCCCCATCTATCCGGCTGAACTAAAGCTGTTCAGGCATGCGGTGGCTGGGCATGCGGGCTACATGACCCAGCCAACGCAGCCTTGCCTACCGGAAGAGCTCACTGGCCAAGAAGACCTGAAGCTTTATGTGGAGCGACAGACAAGGTAGCTTCCACGTAGCGTTACGCTCGACTGATTCGGAGTGAAACCTCTGCTGTCAAACCACAGCCGGTCATGAGCACACTGCCCAGGTATGGTAAACTCTCCACTATCTCCCCAACTGCCCCATCACCAATTGGGAGTTGTGGGGATGTAGTGTCCGATGGTACAATATATCCAGGCAGGTGCTTAGTTTTGGTGGGCTGATGGTAAGGCCCCACCTCTTAGTGGCATGTTCCAGGTTCAGCAGCAAGTCCAACTCCTCCTCTGAGTGAGCTGCAATTACCAGATCATCGGCATCATAACGTGGTTGAGCAATAGGGAGCCATTCTTTGACGGCACCCGGGCATCGATCAGCCTCCCATTGTATCTGTACCAGATGGAAATTCCTCCGGTACAGCTATTGAAGGCTTCACGAACTACGTGGTCAAAATAGATGTTAAATAATGTGGGAGCCAGAGGCCATCCTTGCCGCATCCCAAGGTGTGCAGAGTATGGCTCTGACTCCCGGCCACGTAGTTTTACCCGGGCCCGCTCACCATCATGAAGGTCCTTAATTATCGTGAGCAGAGGGTCAGGGACTCCGAAAACACGAAGAACAACCCAGAGCCCAGGCCTACTGATGGTATCATAGGCCTTGACCAGGTCAATAAAGCAGAGATATAGGTCTTGTTGGAAATCCCTACACCTCTGCTGTAGCAGACGGATAGAAAATATAGCATCTGTGCAGGACCGCCCTTTCCTGAAACCACATTGGGGCTCCGCAAGCCTCTCCTCAGCGTGCCTAGCAAGGCGATGTTGAATAATCCTTGCCAGGACCTTTCCCGGCACACTGAGGAGTGAGATGCTCCTGTAGTTGTTACAGTCTGTGCGTAACAACTGCAGGGGGAACCACCACACACACTCACAATCCTCACAACATATCACTCACTCACACACTCACATATTCACTCACAGACTGCACTCACACACACTCACACACTCACTCACACATTCACTCACTCACTCAAACACTCACATACTCACACACACTCACATACTCACTCACACACTCACATACACTCACAGATACTCACACACACTCACACACTCACTCACACATTCACACACTCACTCAAACACTCACAGACTCACACACACTCACACACTCACATACTCACTTACACACTCACATACTCACTCACAAACTCACATACTCACTCACACACTCACATACTCACTCACAGACTCCACTCACACACACTCACACACTCACTCACACATTCACACACTCACTCAAACACTCACATACTCACTCACAGACTCACTCACACACACTCACACACTCACACACTCACTCACACATTCACACACTCACTCAAACACTCACATACTCACTCACAGACTCACTCACACACACTCACACACACTCACACATTCACACACTCACACACACTCACATACACTCACAGACTCACACACACTCACATACTCACTCACACTCACTCACACACACTTACACACTCACATACTCACTCACACACTCACATACTCACTCACACAATCACATACTCACTCACAGACTCACTCACACACACTCACACACTCACACACTCACTCCACATTCACACACTCACTCACACACTCACACACTCACACACACACACTCACACACTCACACACTCACTCACACATTCACACACTCACTCACACACTCACATACTCACTCACAGACTCACTCACACACACTTACACACTCACATACTCACTCACACACTCACATACTCACTCACACAATCACATACTCACTCACAGACTCACTCACACACACTCACACACTCACACACTCANTCACACATTCACACACTCACTCACACACTCACACACTCACACACTCACACACTCACACACTCACTCACACATTCACACACTCACTCACACACTCACACACTGACACTCACAGACTTACTCACACACTCACATACACACTCACAGACTCACTCACACAATCACTCACTCACACACTCACACACTCACTCACACACACTCACTCACTCAAACACTCACATACTCACTCACAGACTCACTCACACAATCACTCACTCACTTACACACTCACATACTCACACACTCACATACTCACTCACACACTCACATACTCACACAGACTCACTCACACAATCACTCACTCACCTGCTTCGGGTGCAATGCGTCTTCACAGAATGCGAACGCGAGGTTTGCCTCGCTCCCACACATCCGCCCACCCCTCCACCCCATCACTGCTAAACCCGGTCGCTTTATTATTATAAACTCCCCACTCGTGCCACCTTCACAGACCTGACCCCTCCCTCTACCCCCATCCACGTTGAGGGCAAGCGTGAATTACATCGCTCGATCGGCTTGCGTGCCGTGCCACGCGTGACAATAGGACCATTCCTGTCTGAACCCACGCGGTTTGCCCCGTATTCTTGTACAGGGAAGTTGAGTTTTCGGGTCCATACGGGCATAGCCGCTGCATTATGTCCAAAAAATAATAATGTGTCTAATTGTTTGTGGTTTCTCCATTGTGATGGAACTTTGTAGGATGAACGTTGAGATTTCTGTGTGGCACAGAGTGATCAATAGGGTCTGAATTGGTCTCTAATAAGGTAGGGCATTGATAAGGGTTTGACAGGTATGTATCTTTCTATCTATCTCTCTATGTCTCTATCTCCCTGTACCTCTCTCGATCTCTCTCTTTAGCATACCTGTCAACCCATACAGTTTACCCCGTTTTCTTGTACAGGGCAAATTGAGTTTTCAGGTCCAAACGGCGTACAACCTTTTCAATGCGGGCAAAAATAATCATTGTCTATTTGTTGTTGTTGTTGTTTCTTCTTTGTGATGGGACTTGTAGGATGCACGTTGAGATTTCTAAGTGGCCCGGGTTGACCAATAAGATCTGAATGAGTTTGTGATAAGATAGAGAACTGATAAGGGTTGACAGATATGTAGTTGTGAGTGGGTGATGAGTGTACTAGTGGTGAGTGTCTTATGTATTTATATTTCTCCCTTGTGATGGAACTTTGCAGGATGAGCGTAGAGATTTTTCAGTAGCACGGGTGACCAATGAGGTGTGAATTGGCCTGTGATAAGGTCGGCACTGATAAGGGGTCGGTAGCTTTGCCTGAGTCACGACAACCGGTTTACAGGCGAATCTGATGGAGTTTGATAAACGGGGAGTGAGTGGGGGGGGGGATTGAGGGAGCGGAAGGTGAACCAGGGTGAGAAAACTATCCGACTCACACAGATTCACTCACACAGTGAGACGTAGACTCACACAGAGACCCAAAGACTCACACAGAGACTGATAACTGACACAGTCCCATAGACTCATACAGAGACTTATTTGCCTCACACAGAGACCATAGACTCACACAGAGACCCATTTTCCTCACACAGAGGCCCATAGACTCACATAAAGACCCATAGACTCACACAGAGACCCACAGACTCACAAAGAGACCCACAGACTCGCACAGAGACCCATAGTCTCACACAGAGACCCAAAGACTAACATAGAAAACCTTAGACTCACACAGAGACACAGAGACTCACACAGAGACCCATAGACTCACACAGAGACCCACAGACTCACACAGAGACCCACAGACTCACACAGACCCATAGACTCACACAGAGGCCCGCAGACTCACAGAGACCCATAGACTCACACAGAGACCCATAGACTCACACAGAGACCCATAGACTCACACAGAGACCCATTTTCTCACACAGAGGCCCATAGACTCACATATAGACCCATAGACTCACACAGAGACCCACAGACTCACAAAGAGACCATACTCACACAGAGACCTATAGACTCACACAGAGACCCATAGACTCACACAGAGACCCATAGACTCACACAGAGACCCACAGACTCACACAGAGACCCATAGACTCACACAGAGACCATAGACTCACACAGAGACCATAGACTCACACAGAGACCCATAGACTCACACAGAGACCCACAGACTCACACAGAGANCCATAGACTCACACAGAGACCCACTGACTCACACAGAGACCCACAGACTCACACAGAGACCCACAGACTCACACAGAGACCATCGTTTGATGTCCTTCCACTGCGCCTCTGATTAGCGCGGTTGGCTAAGTTCGTGCAAATTAAATTCAACAAACATACGTATGTACATTTCACTGTAAGTCTCTGCCCCGTTCTCAATTCGTCAAGTATTGTAGGAACGTGAAATCTATTCACCTCTGATAATGGGCTCGAAACCCCGCAGATTGTTTCATCGCTGCAATTCGCCTGCTATGCCCCCCCCCCCCCAAAACGGATTAAACTTCCTCATTGAGCTCTCTATCTATAGGGTGGCATGGTGGCAGAGGTCTGGACTGAGGGCACCTTGTGGAGAACAATGCAAACTCGAAAACGCAGCAGGCGTCAGGATCAGGATCGAACCCACGACCTCATGCATACCGCAGGCGAGGTAGTTGACATCTCCTAGCCACCGTGATGATGTGAGAGAGAGAGAGCAACTCCACATCTACAACAGGCATCACTGTACCCGATACGGCTACCCGTACCCGGCCGGGTATGGGTAGCCGCCGTTTGTGACCCTGGTGCGGCCGGGTACGGGACGGGTAGGGATCAAGTCCCATTTGTCACCTTTGTAGGGTGGCGGGTAGACGGGAACTACCGCCGGGTACGGCGGGTACCATTTTGGACCCTGGTGCGGCCGGGTACGGGTAAGGAATTAGTTTGCACCTCTCATGGTGGCGAGGATTCACTACCTCGCCTTATACAGGAGGTCGTGGGTTCGATCCCGACCCTGACGCCTGCTGGTGTATATTTGGAGTCTGTGTCTCTCATCATCATCAGGTGGCGAGGAGATGTTAACTACCTCGACTGGAAACAGGAGTCGTGTTGATCCCGCTGACGCCTGTGTTGGATATTTGGAGTTGGCTTCCTCATCATCATCGTGGCTATGANATGTTACTATCGCTGGTTGCAGGAGGTCGTGGGTGACTTGATCCTGACGCCTGCTCTATATTTGGAGTTTGTGGTCTCTCTCTCATCATCATCATCACGGTGGCTATGAGATGTTCACTACCTCGCCTGGTATACAGGAGGTCGTGGGTTCGATCCCGACCCTGACGATGCTGCTGTATATTTGGAGTCTGTGTCTCTCTCTCATCATCATCACGGTGGCTAGGAGATGTTACTACCTCGCCTGGTATGCAGGAGGTCGTGGGTTTGACCCCGACCCTAATGACTGCTGCTGTATATTTGGAGTTTGCGTGTGTCTCTCTCTCATCATCATCACGGTGGCTAGGAGATGTTCACTACCTCGCCTGGTATACAGGAGGTCGTGGTAACTACCTCGAAGTCGTTCACACCAGTTAACATGCCGTCGAATGATGCCGCAATGCAACTTTTCGCCGGTTCGCGTGTGTGCATTGCCTGCGCGAGTGTTTGTGTATTATTACCGGGCAGTACTTTCATTGTCAAAGTCGCAGTGTATAATGTGACGCAACAACTAATATCTGACATCCTAAATCAAGCGCGGCTATAAAGACAAAGATCCCCACCAGTATAGCCTCAATGGATTGTTGGGGCAAGTGCTGCTAGTAGCGAGCAGCGCCTATGAAGGCTACCGGCACTGTGGCACACACAGAGGGGTGGGTGGCCAGCACCACGCCCGGCCGCCTTTGTCTCCCAAGTGGCGATGTTTACTACACAACCGCAGCAGGTACTCATTTGAGGCTGAGTCGACCTAGGGGAGGCACGCAAACGCACGGTGCTGATAAACAAGAATCGCCAGGTGCCGGAATACCGACGATCAACTGCATGCTGTTCGGTTTTATCGGTAAAGTCACGTAGGAAAAAAAAGATAATAAAAATAAATAATTAACCTTTCATAACAAACAAAAAATTCAAATAAATAATAAGTACAAAAAGAAATAAATATTAAATAAATAAATATTATTACTCTATTATCCAAGTAAATAAATATTTGAAATAATAATAGACATAAANTAATAAATCACGACGTTTCGGGCGCAACACAAGTGTTCGTCATCAGGTGGGAAAACAACCACGGCAAGAAAAAATTGTTGCTGAAGTGGGCTGTGATTGTCAACCACAGCAAGAAACAATTGCTAAAGTGGGCTGTGGGTGTCCCACCTGATGACGGACGCTTGTGTTGCGCCCGAAACGTCGTGATTTTTATTTTATTTCTGTTATTATTTCAATTATATTTTTTATTTTTATAAAANTTTTACCTACGTGACTTTACCGAAAAACCTAAGAGTATGAATCCTTGCAGTCACGAAAGCTTCAAATGTTGGATCGACTGCATCTCCATTCTGTTCTTGAGACCTCTGATGTGCCGCGTTTATAGCTTCCACTAGTTTCGAAGCTTTCGTGACTGCAGGAATCCATGCCCTTTGGTTCTTTCGGTAAAGTCACGTAGTTAGAAATAAAATAAAATAAAACAAATCACGACCGATCGCAACACAAGCGGTCATCAGACTATTCCAATAGTTTTTTTAATGCTACCCCTATCCCCTCCCTTTGATGCTGCTAATCCTGCATAATGCACGGCTAATATGACTTTAAACCCCCGCCCACCTCCTATGCGTCACAAGTAGTACTAATCGCATTAATTCTAGATTTGAAGCTTTCGTGACTGCAAGGATTCATATTCTCAGGTTTTTTCGGTAAAGTCACGTAGGTAAAACATCAAAATTAATGAAAATAAAATAAAATAAAAATCACGACGTTTCGGAGGCAACACAAGTCTCCGTCATCAGGTGGGACCGTCACAGCCAGATAGCTGCATCAAGTGAGGCAATACTCAAGATGTAATCCCTTAACAGCGGTTGAGGGGGGAGGAGAGGGGGGGAGCTCATCAGAATGTGGTAGCAATGATTATGGAACGTACGGGAGAAAACTAAGAAACTAGTCGCATATCTGCATTTCCCATAAATATGCTAAATCCTGATATGAAATTATTTTGTCAAGGCGCTCTTCCCCTCCAACCCAACTTAAATATACGCTGCCAAGCCTGGTGGTGTTCATTCAGACGCTGTCTTCCGACAGACCTGTTCTTCACTTGAGGACGGCTGCTTGCGTTGTGGCCGAAACGTCGTGAGAATTATTTTATTACGTTTTTTTTTCCATTCTACGGACTTTCCGAAAGAACCAAGAAGATGAATCCCTGCAGTACGAAAGCTTTAAATCGAAACTCATAACACTGGTCAACAAAAAAAAATTCTGGCCTGGACTTTTGCAGCTGTTCTAGACTAATTTCAGGGTGCTGATTCCAAATCTGATCTCAGATTTGCTCTATCACATCTCATTTTCTGCTATCGGCATACCCCATTTTCATTGTGTTACCCGAAATTAACTCTGTCACTTATGATTGCAAGTTGTTGCGAGTCAGTGACTGCTTTAGTGTTAAAATATGGTGCGGTATTTTAGTATAGTGTGTTTATAATATCATTTTATGTAGATATCCACATTAATTTAATATTTTTCTTCTGCAGCTTTTATTGAAAATGCAATATTTGATATCTGATGTGATAGACAAAAACTGATGCCAGATTTGGAATCAGCACCCCAAAATTACCTTAAGACCGTTGAATACCTTATGCCAGAAAAAGTGTGTTGACCAGTGATAATAAAGGTTTTTTGGGATAGAGTTTGAATGTTGTGTCCTAACCCTCCACCACGTGACACAGCCAGTAAGGTTTGTCACGTAAACAACGCCCCAATTAGTTACTAGGATAGTGTATAGTAGTGTATAGNAGTGTATAGTAGTGTATAGTAGTAGTGTATAGTACATAGTAGTGTATAGTGTAGTGTGTAGTGTAGTGTATAGTGTAGTGTGTAGTAGTGTATAGTACTGTATAGTACTGTATAGTAGTGTATAGTGTAGTGTATAGTAGTGTATAGTGTAGTGTATAGTGTAGTGTGAGTGGTGTATATTACTGTATAGTGTACTGTATGTGTAGTGTATAGTGTGTATTGTATAGTGTAGTGTATAGTNGTAGTGTATAGTAGTGTATAGTGTACTGTATAGTGTGAATACTGATAGTGTAGTGTATAGTGCGTGATAGTGTATAGTGTAGTGTATAGTAGTGTATAGTGTAGTGTATAGCAGTGTATAGTGTAGTGTATAGTAGTGTATAGTGTAGTGTATAGTAGTGTATAGTGTAGTGTGTAGTGTAGTGTATAGTGTACTGTATAGTGTACTGTATAGTAGTGTATAGTTTAGTGTATAGTCGTGTTTAGCATAGTGTATATTAGTGTATAGTGTAGTCTATAATGGAGTGTATAGGTAGTGTATAGTAGTGCAAAGTCGTGTGTAGTGTATAGTGTAGTGTAAAGTCGTGAATAGTGTAGTGTATAGTGTAGTGTATTGTGTAGTGTGTAGTAGTGTATAGTGTAGTATATAGTAGTGTATAGTGTAGTGTATAGTGGTGTATAGCGTAGTGTATAGTCGTGATTAGTGTATAGTGTAGTGTATAGTGTGGTGTATAGTGTAGTGTGTAGTGTATAGTGTAGTGTATAGTGTAGTGTATAGTAGTGTATATAGTGTAGTGTATAGTGTCGTGTATAGTGTAGTGTATAGTGTACTGTATAGTGTACTGTATAGTGTAGTGTATAGTGCAGTGTGTAGTGTATAGTGTAGTGTATAGTGTGTATAGTGTAGTGTGTAGTGTAGTGTATAGTGTACTGTATAGTGTACTGTATAGTGTAGTGTATAGTGCAGTGTATAGTAGTGTATAGTGTAGTGTATAGTAGTGTATAGTGTAGTGTATAGCAGTGTATAGTAGTGTATAGTAGTGTATAGTGTAGTGTATAGTAGTGTATAGTGTAGTGTGTAGTGTAGTGTATAGTGTACTGTATAGTACTGTATGTAGTAGTGTATAGTCGTGTTTAGCATAGTGTATATTAGTGTATAGTGTAGTCTATAATAGTGTATAGTAGTGTATAGTGTAGTGCAAAGTCGTGTATAGTGTAGTGTATAGTGTAGTGTAAAGTCGTGAATAGTGTAGTGTATAGTGTAGTGTATTGTGTAGTGTGTAGTAGTGTATTGTATAGTGTAGTATATAGTAGTGTATAGTGTAGTGTATAGTGTCGTGTATAGCGTAGTGTATAGTCGTGAATAGTGTATAGTGTAGTGTATAGTGTGGTGTATAGTGTAGTGTGTAGTGTATAGTGTAGTGTATAGTGTAGTGTATAGTAGTGTATATAGTGTAGTGTATAGTGTCGTGTATAGCGTAGTGTATAGTCGTGAATAGTGTAGTGTATAGTGTAGTGTATAGTAGTATATAGTGTAGTGTATATTAGTGTATAGTGTAGTGTATAGTGTAGTATATAGTGTAGTGTATATTAGTGTATAGTGTAGTATATAATGGGGTGTATATGTAGTGTATAGTAGTGTATAGTGTATGTATAGTGCAGTGTATAGTGTAGTGTATATTAGTGTATAGTGTAGTGTATAGTGTAGTATATAGTGTAGTGTATATTAGTGTTTGTGTAGTATATAATGGGGTGTATAGTGTAGTGTATAGTAGTGTATAGTGTAGTGTATAGTAGTGTATAGTAGTGTATATTGTAGTGTACAGCGTCGTGTATCACGTAGTGTATAGTAGTGTATAGTGTAGTGTAATGTGTAGTGTATAGTCGTGTATAGAGTAGTGTATAGTCGTGAATAGTGTATAGTGTAGTGTATAGTGTAGTGTATAGTGTAGTCTATAATGGAGTGTATAGTGTAATGTGTAGTGTATAGTGTAGTGTATAGTGTATAGTAGTGTAGTTTATAGTGTAGTCTATAATGGAGTGTATAGTGTAGTGTATAGTGTCATATACTACTTCAGCCCACCGCTGTGTTGGAGATTAAATCCACAGCATTTACAATTTGAGCACAAGTGGCGTTTTGCCCGTAATTACATTCAGCATCATCGGCCATTTGCCAGAATCGTGAACGCACCTTTATTCCGGCAAAACTGGACGCGCTTCCAACCCCAAAAAGACTCGTTCAGACACGGCCAGGCGAATCCGATAGCCGTCGATAAGCTATGGTCGTGCCGGGCCAGACAGGGTCAGGCTCAAACTCCCTCCGTCCTGTGCGGTCTTGAGCCTCCTCATTCACGTGGTGTTCACTTTGCGGAAGGGGGGTAGCCATCTTGATCGGTTGCCGTGCAATTCGTCCAGCGAGCCAGTCTCGTTCCGATTGTATCTTGACGCCAAGGCCGTAGCCATGGAATCAACATGGGGGGGGGGGGGGAATCTTTCAGCGGGTCTGCCACCTCGCAGAAAAAAAATCTAAATTTGAAAACTAATTTCCTGCCATTTCCTGCCTTAAATATAAAAAATCACTAACACATGGGATGGACTTTTTATTATTTTTTACAATAATGTCTAATAACATTGCTCTGTTTTTACTTTTTTATTTTCTTGTTTCATTGTATGTAATGGCAGAGATCAGGGATTCATGAAGTACAACCATAACCACAATCATATGGACAGAAATCTATGCATTGTTATATGAAGACAAGTCCAGATATTGTGGCCAAGGTTTAGCAAATTGTTGTTTTTATTTACATAGCATCGCAATGATTATTTTTTTAAATATTTTTATAGCAATATAGGGGGGACATTTTGAACATATTTGAATATTGGGGGGGGGGATGTGTGGGGGATGTGTGTCCCTCCCAATATATATTATAACTAGCAGAAGTACCCGGCGTTGCCCGGGTGAAAAATATATTTCTTAATAACCTTACATATATACACAGATGGGCTGCTACCCCTGCCCCCCCCCCCAGCCACGATCTCCTCGGCCACTGTGCAGTAATATGTACGGCCTATAGTGTGGTGGGTGTCGAGGCCTAGTCCCGTGCAGAGCCTCCGGCCTCGCCTAAATTGTCCACCCGGCTGAGGCTGGGTACGGGTGCCGTTCCCCCCCCCCCGCGCTACAATAATACTGTCTAATCGCTATAATTTAATTATCTACCGACCCTATAATAGTAATTGCACACATTGTGGTGGGGGGGGAGTGAAGAGACGTGAAACTTTGATGAATTTACCTCAGAGTCGCGTGTTAATGCGTGCGCTATTTTTAACGGGAATTAAAAATGGCGTCCACCCCGCAGCGAATGCGTCGCTACCCGTTGCCAGGGGCAACCGCCGGACCAATCGTGTCTCGCAAATCCCTGACATTTCGTCCAATGAAACTGCGTATGGTCCGATACACAGACACACACACAGACAGACAGACAGATTTGCGATTTTATATATATAGATTACGGCCTTGCTTTACACACGCACTGGTCTCCCTGGGGGTTATGTTCCTTCGCCTAAGCCAGGGGGTGTCCAAACTTTTGCAAAGAGGGCCAATTTTATAAAGTGAAGATGCCCGGGGGCCAATAGTTCCTTCGACATTTTTACCACAAAATTTACGTGAAAACACACACTGTTATAAAACTATTTTCATTGTCACAATTACCTTTATTTTTCAAATGACAATGTAACCAAATATAAGCCACTCAGGCAGACGCGAACAACTCTAGAAACACAATTCTGCCTTTCGTTCAGTCACATAACATTGAACAAACTGTATAGAATACCTTAAATCTGCATGAGTTAAATATATTTGCCTCATGAACATTTTAAACATGATTTATAAGTAATGCAAAGTGGTCTGTTATCATTAAATTTTAAAACAAGTGAATTTTGCCCTTGTCTTTAACAAGATCTTTCAGAAAGCAATAGTTTATGTCACATCTACAGGTACATAGCATCAACAGTTATAACCAAATCTTATTCAAGAGTTTAATAAACCAAGTGCCATAAGTCCAAGTGCATTAGTGTGCTTTAGGCTTTTCACTGTTAATAGTGACAGATGTTACCGTTCAAAACACTCAATTTCAGATTGATCAAGGAACAGATAACTTGCTGACACTAATAAGAAGGGTGATACTGAGATCTAGATTTCAGTAAAGAGATCAGGTCTGGCTTGAGGCAGTGCTTGAGATGTGTAAAATGTCACGCAAATGGGAGTCACTCTTCCTTGACCTCAATCGGTTCTTGTTTAAATTCACGACTGAGAATATTTGCTCACACAAATATGTGGAGCCGAATAAGCTCAGCATTTTCTTAGCGAATGACCGCATTCCTGGAAACCTGCTTTTGTCCAGCTGCCGGTAAAAGTCAACAAGAGAACACTGCTGGTGTTTTCCGTGGCACTCATCGTCACACTGCAGCTCAATGAGCTCCAACTGCAGCTGTGGAGGAGCATCATCAGGGTCCACGCAGAAGGGAGAAGAGAAAACCAACATGTCCTTTTCAATAACTGCAAAGTCCCGAAAGCGTTTGTTAAATTCCACAGAAAGAGATGGGATAGCTGTTGCATAACTCTTCATTTGCGCACCGATGTTGTCCTGTGGGAAACTGTCAATGACCTCTTTCAAAGCTGGGAAGTGCGCGGTGCAGGGCTCTGTTTGGGACAAGTGTCTTTGAAAAGTTGCAGTTTGGTTTCAAAGGCCTTGATGTGAGCGTAAAGCTGGCTCACCACCGCAACTTTTCCTTGAAGATTAACATTCAGCGCATTCAGATGCTTCGTCATGTCAACCAAAAAAGCCAGATTTGCCAGCCATACAGGATCGAACAGTTCTTCCATTGGTTGTCCCTTCTCATCCAAAAATGTCCAATTCCTCTTTGAGAGAGAAAAATCGCTGCAGTGCGGACCCCGACTTAGCCACCTTACATCGTTGTGATATACTACGTCACCGTATTCAGCCTGGATGTCACGCAAGAACTGTTGAAACTGTCGGTGGTATAGAGCTTTAGAGCGAATAGAATTGATTGCCTTTGCCACTGGTTTCATAACATCGTCAAATTTGAGATGTTTGGCGCAGAGAGCCTGCTGGTGAATGATACAGTGAAGTGTAATAGCGTTACCTGCTTCTTCGCTGACTTTATTGCAGATCAGTGTGGACAATCCACTTCGCTCACCAGCTATGGCTGGCGCACCATCGGTAATGATCCCAGAAACTTTACTCCAAGGTAGTTTCATATCATCAACAGCTTCACAAACAGAAACGAATACATCTGTTCCTCTGGTTTGCCCTTTAAGGCTTTTGAGGTCAAGCAGCTCCTCTGTCACGTTCATGCTGTCATCAACTCCTCTTAAAAAANTAAGTAGTTGTGCAGTGTCAGATGCATCGGTGCTTTCATCGCAGGCTGATGAGAAATAATCAAAAGCTAATCCCCTGTCCCCCAGTTGTCTCTGAATATCTGACGATATGTCCTCAACTCTCCGTGCCACAGTGTGCGTGCCAGGCAAACATTCATACATTCTTGCTTCTCGGGCAAATGTTCTCCAGCATTTTCAGGACACAGTCTTTGATAAACGCACCTTCAGTAAAAGGTTTGCCGTGTTTAGCTATTAACATGGCCACTTCGTAGCTGTCTTTGGTGATGTTTTCCTTTGACTCACCGGCCCGCGTGAAGAATCGCTGTTGCGATGCCAGAGCAGCTTGGAGTTGTTAACTTTTTCAGCGCGGTCACTCCCTGTCAGCTGTCGTATGTTGTAGCATGTTTGTCTCGTAGTGTCTCTTTACATTGAAATCCTTAAACAAGGCAACCGTCTCTTTACAAATTAGACAAACACAATTGCCTCGATTTACAGTGAAGAAGTATTGCAATTCCCACCGCTCCTGAAAGCGGCGGCCCTCACTGTCAACTTTTCTCTTTTTTTTGCAGTCGCCACGGCAGAAATGATTCAAGAAGGGTTCGGGGCACGGATGCAGAGCCAGATAGCATTAGAATGGTGCTGCCACCGTGTGGTGAAAGGAGGAATTACATCTTAAAGTTTTACGATTTATTTATTCTGACAGAGCTAGCGAGCCATAACTAACACATTATAAGACCGAAGCTGCAGGCCGTATGAAATCTGACTTTGGACATGCCTGCTGTACAGCGTCCATCCAATCTGAATGGGTGCCCTGTACCCTGAATTGATTAGTCCATTCGTGGACGTGGCCTACTGTGCAGTCACGTGGGTCGATGGGGGTCCAATCCACGGTCACCATTAACTCCATTGGTATAATCTCCGTGTGATTCATTCCATTAAGCCCATACCGATACATAAGAAAGAAGACAAAGACGACAACGACAACCGTTACAACAGAGGTCGCGAACGGGTTTTGATTCCTTACCCGTACCCGTACCCGGCCGTACCCGTACCGGCCGTAGCTGTACCCGGCCGTACCCGTACCCTACCCGTACCCGGCCGGGTACGGGTAGGGTACGGGTATCAGGTACCTGATTGCGACCTCTGGGATGAAGCCATGTTGCAGGTGCGGGTGGGTTGATTCTAGGAACTTGAATTGTGAGAAGAGACAAGACGTTGGGAAATGAGTGACAAATGGTGACTCACCCAGTAACTCACGGCCTACCCGTACCCGGCCGCACCAGGGTCACAAACGGGTACCCGGCCGGGTACGGGTAGCCGGGTATCGGGTAGGGTACGGGTATCGGGTACCCGGTTGCGACCTCTGCGTTACAACCCGCGCAGTTAGTTGTGTCGTCTCAGACGGCCGTCTGCTTGACGAACTCCAGGATCTTGGAGAGCCTGGTGAACACAGCCGGCGAGCTGCACAGACCCCAGCTGCCCACGCCCGTCACGTACCAGCGTCCGTCCACCTCTTTGCACAGCAGTGGGCTCGCCAGGCTCTGCCGCACACACAGAGCACAGCAAAGACAAAGACCATCATGTAATCCACCCCGTGTAGCCTGTGACAGACTGTGAGAGTAGGTTACAGTGAGGGAAAAAAGTATTTGATCCCCTGCTGATTTTGTACGTTTGCCCACTGACAAAGAAATGATCAGTCTATAATTTTAATGGTAGGTGTATTTGAACAGTGAGAGACAGAATAACAACAACACAAATCCAGAAAAACGCATGTCAAAAATGTTATAAATTGATTTGCATTTTCATGAGGGAAATAAGTATTTGACCCCTCTGCAAAACATGACTTAGTACTTGGTGGCAAAACCCTTGTTGGCAATCACAGAGGTCAGACGTTTCTTGTAGTTGGCCACCAGGTTTGCACACATCTCAGGAGGGATTTTGTCCCACTCCTCTTTGCAGATCTTCTCCAAGTCATTAAGGTTTCGAGGCTGACGTTTGGCAACTCGAACTTAGCTCCCTCACAGATTTTCTATGGGATTAAGGTCTGGAGACTGGCTAGGCCACTCCAGGACCTTAATGTGCTTCTTCTTGAGCCACTCCTTTGTTGCCTTGGCCGTGTGTTTGGGGTCATTGTCATGCTGGAATACCCATCCACGACCTATTTTCAATTCCCTGGCTGAGGGAAGGAGGTTCTCACCCAAGATTTAACGGTACATGGCCCCGTCCATCGTCCCTTTGATGCAGTGAAGTTGTCCTGTCCCCTTAGTAGAAAAACTCCCCGAAAGCAAAATGTTTCCACCTCAATGTTTGACGGTGGGGATGGTGTTCTTGGGGTCATAGGCAGCATTCCTCCTCCAAACACGGCGAGTTGAGTTTATGCCAAAGAGCTCCATTTTGGTCTCATCTGACCACAACACTTTCACCCAGTTGTCCTCTGAATCATTCAGATGTTAATTGGCAAACTTCAGACGGGCAAGTATATGTGCTTTCTTGAGCAGGGGACCTTGCGGGCGCTGCAGGATATCAGTCCTTCACGGCGTAGTGTGTTACCAACTGTTTTCTTGGTGACTATGGTCCCAGCTGCCTTGAGATTATTGACAAGATCATCCCGTGTAGTTCTGGGCTGATTCCTCACCGTTCTCATGATCATTGCAACTCCACGAGGTGAGATCTTGCATGGAGCCCCAGGCCGAGGGAGATTGACAGTTCTTTTGTGTTTCTTCCATTTGCAAATAATCGTACCAACTGTTGTCACTTTCTCACCAAGCTGCTTGGCGATGGTCTTGTAGCCCATTCCAGCCTTGTGTAGGTCTATAATCTTGTCCCTGACATCCTTGGTGAGCTCTTTGGTCTTGGCCATGGTGGAGAGTTTGGAATCGGATTGATTGATTGCTTCTGTGAACAGGTGTCTTTTATACAGGTAACGAGCTGAGATTAGGAGCACACTTTTAAAGGGAGTGCTCCTAATCTCAGCGTGTTACCTGTATAAAATACACCTGGGAGCCAGAAATCTTTCTGATTGAGAGGGGGTCAAATACTTATTTCCCTCATGAAAATGCAAATCAATTTTTAACATTTTTGACATGCGTTTTTCTGGATTTGTTTGTTGTTATTCTGTCTCTCACTGTTCAACTAAACCTATCGTTAAAATTATAGACTGATCATTTCTTTGTCATTGGGCAAGCGTACAAATCAGCAGGGGATCAAATACTTTTTTCCTCACTGTATATTGATTCAGTCACAGACCCACAGACTCACACAGAGACCCACAGACTCACACAGAGACCCATAGACTCACACAGAGACCCACAGACTCACGCAGAGACCCATAGAGTCACACAGAGACACACAGACTCACACAGAGACCCACAGACTCACACAGAGACCCATAGACCACGCAGAGACCCATAGACTCACACAAGACCCACAGACTCACACAGAGACCCATAGACTCACACAGAGACCCTCAGACTCGCACAGAGACACACACAGACCACAGAGACCCACAGACTCACACAGAGACCCATAGACTCACACAGAGACCCACAGACTCACGCAGAGACCCATAGACTCACACAGAGACACACAGACTCACACAGAGACCCATAGACTCACACAGAGACCCACAGACTCACGCAGAGACCCATAGACTCACACAGAGACACACAGACTCACACAGAGACCCATAGAGTCACACAGAGACACACAGACTCACACAGAGACCCACAGATTCACACAGAGACCCATAGACCCACGCAGAGACCCATAGACTCACACAGAGGCCCACAGACTCACACAGAGACCCATAGACTCACACAGAGACACACAGACTCACACAGAGACCACAGACTCACACAGATACACACACAGACCCATAGACTCACACAGAGACCCATAGACTCACACAGAGACCCTCAGACTCACACAGAGACCCATATACTCACACAGAGACCCGTAGACTCACACAGAGACCCATAGACTCACACAGAGACCCATAGACTCACACAGAGACCCATAGACTTACACAAAGACCCTTAGACTCCCCCGTGCCTCCGATTATCCAAGGTGGCNACCCGTACATTGTGAAGAGACCCATGTACGTACGCAGTGACCCATCGTTCCNCTCACCCCGCAANACTGAGAGGCACAGACTTACGNCTCTGACGCTGCTTGTGTTGACGGTCGGCTCCTCCTGGCCCACGATGTTCACGGTCGGCTGCGAACCTGGAACGCGACGGAGGGAAAGACAAAAATACGGACGTTACAGCCCGTGCAAGGCGCGGATGTCCCCGCGGAAAACAGGTGGAGGNCNACCAATGTCGTCGGGTGCCAGGGAGCTACTGTTGCGGCAGAGGAGGGTACAGCATTGATGATGTTGCATGAGAGTNTGTTGTCTTTTGTAACCAACTCCAAATCCGGGATGCGACGGTGTGAAAGAAGTTGAACCGTGACCTAANCAGTCTGTTCATGGCGCGCGTTTCCACGTGGATTGAAAACAGGTGGATGGGTGCGGAAGCCACTTGGGGTAAGCAGTGGAGGTTAAGTGAACAATGATTGCAGCGGAGTAGGAATAAGCGTTTGTTGTCTTTTGTTGTCATCCTCATTGTCATCATATTGTCAAAGTTGTTGATCCGTCAATTGTCATCATCTCGTCATCATATCATCCTCATTGTCACATCATCGTGCATCATCCTCATTGTCATCATCATTGTCACCTCATTGTCATCATCATCATGTCGCATCACGATCATCATCATCATTCATTGCTCAGTTGCATCTTTATGATCATCGTCATCATCATCCTCATCAACGTCATCATCATTGTTGTCATCATCATCATCATGATCATCGTCGTCATCATCGTCATCATCATCGTCATCATCATCCTCATCATCATCATCATTGTCATCGTCATCATCATCGTTGTCATCATCATCATCATCATCGTCGTCATCATCGTCGTCATCATCGTCATCAACATCGTCATCATCGCACGAGCTGGGGCTGCTGGATGCTTCGTGCTTCTCACCACCACGCACCTCGCTCTTTGTCCAGGCCGTTATGCATCATCTCACGCTCTATCGCACCACGGGGTGACCAGCCCTCCCCACCCAGCCCCACCCTCCCCACCCAGCCCCTCCATGCACGACGGACACAATAATCCCCTGTGGGCTGGTGGAACCAGGAGGTCACTACCAGTAAGAGCTACATAGCTAGAAGCTCAAGTGGGGGGGGGGGGGCCTCACCCACCAGTGAAATAAGAAAACCATTTTTTAAATGTTTTTCCTTTCAAAAGAAATTGAACTTTTAGGATCAGCGCACCAGTTCAGTCAAATTAACTTGAACAACAACCAACCTCCACCCGCGACGAATATATTTACCCGCTTGGATGGACGCGACGGAGCAGACTTCCCGGGTAGGGGATTTGGCTCGCGCTGTCGGGAGGCAAGCCGGCCTCACGTCGTCCGAAAGGGGAATGGCGTTGCTCAACTGCACCAGAGCAGCGTCGTAGTCGGAGGTGGTGGCGTTGAACTTGGGATGCAGGTGAATGGCGGCGAGGGTTTCGCAAGTTGCTGTTGTTGAAGGCTGCTCGCCAGTCGACAGGCAGGGCGGACCTGCGGTGGGTTCAGAGTTTTTGTCGAGGGTGCAAAGAAAACATCTGTTTATAATACAGGTTGTTGTTGGGTTAGATCGAGTAAATATATAAACGTGTCTTGAAACCCACCACCACCCGACACAGACAATGAGTAAGGTTTGTCACGTAAATAGAACTTGCCACACTATGAGACATCTCCTTTGCCAGTAGCAAAATGTTGTAGTAGGGTTTTACCCTTTAAACTGGTACAAAATTGACACCTTTATACAAGGCATCATGTTTGCATTTTGACTGCTTGTGTTGTGGTTATTGCAAACATGATTCCTTGTATAAAGGTGTCAGTTTTGTACCAGTTTAAAGGGTAAAAACCTACCACTATATTTTGCCACTGGTAAAGGAGGTCTCATAGTGGAAATGCTTCACCCCGAGCTCTCAATACTCTGATAGTGCGCTGTCTTTGAGTTGTGCGCCTTTTGGCGTCATCTGGTCCAACACCAATGGAGACTAGGCTCTAAGAAAAGCTGTCTCGGGTGTGGACCAATCAACTTCAAGGACAGTGCATATCATTATCATCATCAGAGTTGTTTCTTTTTGTTTGCATGTTGACTGCTTGTGTTGCGGTTATTGTAAACATGATTCCTTGTATAAAGGTGTCAGTTTTTGTACCAGTTGAAAGGGTAAAAACATATTACTAGATCTTGCCACTTCATTACTAGTCCAGCAAACCGGTGTGTTGGAGAGCAAAGCCACAACTCATACACTCTGAGTACGACGTTTCGCCAGTAATTACAACTAGCTTCATCAGGTGACAGCCAGATTTGTGGAAAAATCCTCCCGTTTCGTTCCTTAAATAGAGGGGTAGATGTGATGACGTCACTTGTGAGCCATAAATTTGCTTTGTCATGGCCGTCGACATAGATATACAGTGAGGGAAAAAGTATTTCATCCCCTGCTGATTTTGTCTGATTGAGAGGGGGTCAAATACTTATTTCCCTCATTAAAATGCAAATCAATTCATAACATTTTTGACATGCGTTTTTTCTGGATTTTGTTGTTGTTATTCTGTCTCTCACTGTTCAAATAAACCTACCATTAGAATTATAGACTGATCATTTCTTTGTCAGTGGGCAAACGTACAAAATCAGCAGGGGGATCAAATACTTTTTTCCCTCACTGTACATACAGTGTAAGTTTGTGACACCCTCAGGATGTTCACATATTTTACACATTTCAAAGCAAAAATGTTATTAGATCTTAATCTAAGTCGTAACAATTGATAAAGATAACCCAGTTAAACAAATGACACAAAAAACATGATACTCTTTCAACATTTATTTATCCTCAAATGATCCTACATTCAATAAGCACGATGTGTGAAAAAGTATATGAACCCTCCTTGAGCAGCAATAACTGCAGCTAAGCGTTTCCTGTAACCCGTTGGTCAGTCTCTCTCGCATCGCATTTGAGGAATGTTGGTCCATTCCTCCTTACAGAACTCCTTAAAATCGGCGGCATTTGAGGGGTTGCATTGCAGGGACAGCTCGCTTCAGGTCCTGCCACAACATTCCAATGGGGTTTAGTTCTGGACTTTGATTGGCCAATTGTAAAACGCAGATTTACTTTTCTTCTGCAGCCATTTTGTTTTTAGACTGGCTTTCATTGAAACGCCAATCTCTCCCTTTAACGCAGCTGTTGTGTGTGCGTGCGACGACTGGACTCATCTCTGACCCTGCCTACTTACCATTGGGTGACACCCACCTCAAACCTATATATAACCTCTTGTTGCAGCAGCTCTTTCCTGATAATTGGTTTTTTACCCTTCTATCTGGCAACAAAACTGATACCTTTTTACAAGGAGTCATGTTTGCATAGACCGCAATACCTGCAGTCATAATACAAACAAAAGACATAACTCTGATAATGTGCACTGTCCTTGAAGTTGATTGGTCCACACCCGAGACAGCTTTCCTTAGAGCCTGGTCTCACATGGGTTGGACTAGGCTCTAAGGAAAGCTGTCTCGGGTGTGGACCAATCAACTTCAAGGACAGTGCATATCATTATCAGAGTTATGTCTTTTGTTTGTGTAATAAAAGACTCGGACGCTTTTCTTTGACTCCGTGTCCTTTATTTGGGTTCGCGTTCTCTTTCCCTCACGGCACTCCTCCTGAGACTCTCTGCCTGGCAGCTCCACAGCTGCCTTCGCTCCCGTAGCCTTCCGCGCTCATGCAGCTCCGCTGCAGGCTCTTGGTGCAGCCCTCTGGCTGCTCTCACAGCAGCTCCACCGCTGCTCCCTGTTCCTCCGTGCTCGGTCACCGCTGGCCGGCGGTGCCGAGTCTTACCGTGTGTGGCGATCTCGCCACTCCCCAACCTCAGCCCTGCGTGGCCTCTGTGGCTATCTCGCCATCTCCAATCTCAGCCCTGCGTGGCCTCTGTGGCTATCTCGCCATCTCCAACCTCAGCTCTATTCCCAACTCTCTTCCACCCCGCTGGCTGGCGCCGTCATGAGCCCCTCAGCCACCAGGCTGAGGCACGGCGACCACCCAACGTGTTCACCACCCTTCACTCCCCGACTGACCCAGATGGCTTCCTGTCTCCCCGCTATAACTTCTCCCCCACGTGACCCTGACTCCTCCCTCTCGGATCGTCATATCCGCCCCGCCCATTTACGCCCGCATTACATTTGTATTATGACTGCAGGTATTGCGGTCTATGCAAACATGACTCCTTGTAAAAAGGTGTCAGTTTTGTTGCCAGATAGAAGGGTAAAAAAACAATTAGCATATTTTTACTGGCAAATGAGGTTCCCATAGTGTTAACAGCTCTTCGACTGCTGTATCTTTTCACCTGATGACGATTGCTTGCGTTGCGATGGAAACGTCGTGATTTATTATTTAGTTTTCTACCTACGTGACTTTACCGAAATAACCAAAGAGTATGGTTCTTTAATAGTTGAACACTTGGTCGTAGTCGTGGCTTTCCCGACTAATATTATTCAAAATAGAGTTTTTTGTTGGGTTAGATTGCGTAAATATAAATGTATGTCGCTAAATCCACCACCACCATGACGAGGCTGCTGATGGTTGTTGTTTTAATTAGCCTAGAAACGATGTGTTAACTAGAATTGTAAATGTTGCAGCGGGGTTACTCTCAACACACACACCGGTTAGTGCTGAAATAAGTAACTAATTTGGTACGTTTAAAAATATATAAAGTAAGCATTTCCAATATTAAAATGGTAATTGAAAATTATAATAAAATTATGTAAAATAATAATAATAACAATGTACGCTAATATAATGATAAAAAAAATAAGTTCAAATGTATAGTAAAAATACAACTTATAAAAACATGAATATATAAAAAATTTATGTAAAAATAAAAAAAATGTTAAGTAAACATTTTTATAAAAAATGATAAAAGTTACTCTCCAACACACACACAACACCGGTTAGTGCTGAAATAAGTAACTAATTGGGTACGTTTAAAAAGCATATAAAGTAAGCATTTCCAATATTAAAATGGTAATTAAAAATTATTATAAAATTACGTAAAATAATAATAACAATGTACGCTTATGTAATGATAATAAAAATAAGTTAAAATGTATAGTAAAAATAAAAACATGAATCTAAAAAAAAATAATGTAAAATATGAACAAATATTTTTGAACAAATGTTAAGTTAACATTTCGATTTAAAGCTTTCGTGACTGCAGGGATTCATCTTCTTGGTTTTTTCGGTAAAGTCACGTAGAAGGAAAGTAATAAAATAATAAATAATAAAACATAATAAAATAATAGAATTATTTTATTATGTTTTAATAAAACAATAAAATAATAGAATTATTTTATTATGTTTAATAAAACATAATAAAATAATAGAATTATTTTATTGTGTTTAATAAAACATAATAAAATAATAGAATTATTTTATTATGTTTAATAAAACAATAAAATAATAGAATATTTTATTATGTTTAATAAAACATAATAAATAATAGAATTATTTATTATGTTTAATAAAACAATAAAATAATAGAATTATTTTATTATGTTTTATTAAGACAATAAAATAATAGAAATATTTTATTATGTTTTATTTTTATTATTTTATTACTTCCCTTCTACGTGACTTTACCGAAAAACCAAGAAGATTAAGTAAACATTTAAAAAAAAATTATAAAAGTCACCACTCACGTGCCGTTGAAACAGGACGCGCTGGTGAGGAGCCACTGCGCGTTGAGAAGCGTCGAGTCGCACGAAGCAAAGTTCCGCTGGTGCTTTGCAGCTGGGCAAGCCACGGCTGCGTCTGCCCCATCGTTTCCACTCCGCAGTCTGTGCCGGGGAAGGGGCGATAGCAATCGGCGTATAAGAGAGAGAGATCTGTGTGTCGGTGTCTTTGTGTCTGTGTGTGAGTCTGGCAAGTTGGCACAGTAGGGGGCACAGGTGGTGCATCAGCCAGTCATCTCGGTCATCTCGGTCATCTCAGTCGTCTCAGTCATCTCAGAGCGCCGGGTGGCTAAAGCACAGCAAGTTGGCACAGTAGGGGCACAGGTGGTGCATCAGCCAGTCATCTCGGTCATCTCGGTCATCTCAGTCGTCGTCTCAGTCATCTCGGTCATCTCAGTCGTCTCAGGCATCTCGGTCATCTCGGTCATCTCAGTCATCTCAGTCATCTCAGAGCGCCGGGTGGCTGAAGCACAGCAAGTTGGCACAGTAGGGGGCACAGGTGGTGCATCAGCCAGTCATCTCGGTCATCTCGGTCATCTCAGTCATCTCAGTCATCTCGGTCATCTCAGTCATCTCAGTCGTCTCAGTCATCTCAGTCATCTCAGTAATCTCAGAGCGCCGGGTGGCTAAAGCACAGCAAGTTGGCACAGTAGGGGCACAGGTGGTGCATCAGCCAGTCTTCTCTGTCATCTCAGTCATCTCAGTCGTCTCAGTCATCTCAGAGCGCCGGGTGGCTAAAGCACAGCAAGTTGGCACAGTAGGGGCACAGGTGGTGCATCAGCCAGTCATCTCGGTCATCTCGGTCATCTCGTCATCTCAGTCATCTCAGTCATCTCAGTCATCTCAGTCATCTCAGTCATCTCAGAGCACCGGGTGGCTAAAGCACAGCAAGTTGGCACAGTAGGGGCACAGGAGGTGCATCAGCCAGTCATCTCGCATCTCGGTCATCTCAGTCGTCTCAGGCATCTCGGTGTCATCTCAGTCATCTCAGTCATCTNGGTCATCTCAGTCATCTCAGTCATCTCAGTCATCTCAGAGCGCCGGGTGGCTAAACACAGCAAGTTGGCACAGTAGGGGCACAGGTGGTGCATCAGCCAGTCATCTCGGTCATCTCGGTCATCTCAGTCGTCTCAGTCATCTCGGTCATCTCAGTCATCTCAGTCATCTCAGAGCGCCGGGTGGCTAAACACAGCAAGTTGGCACAGTAGGGGCACAGGTGGTGCATCAGCCAGTCATCTCTGTCATCTCAGTCATCTCAGTCGTCTCAGTCATCTCAGTCATCTCAGTCATCTCAGTCATCTCAGAGCGCCGGGTGGCTAAACACAGCAAGTTGGCACAGTAGGGGGCACAGGTGGTGCATCAGCCAGTCATCTCTCATCTCNGTCATCTCAGTCATCTCAGTCGTCTCAGTCATCTCAGTCATCTCAGTCATCTCAGTCATCTCAGAGCGCCGGGTGGCTAAAGCACAGCAAGTTGGCACAGTAGGGGGCACAGGTGGTGCATCAGCCAGTCATCTCGGTCATCTCGGTCATCTCAGTCGTCTCAGTCATCTCGGTTATCTCAGTCATCTCAGTCATCTCAGTCATCTCAGAGCGCCGGGTGGCTAAACACAGCAAGTTGGCACAGTAGGGGCACAGGTGGTGCATCAACCAGTCATCTCGGTCAGTCATCTCAGTCGTCTCAGTCATCTCGGTCATCTCAGTCATCTCAGTCATCTCAGTCATCTCAGAGCGCCGGGTGGCTAAACACAGCAAGTTGGCACAGTAGGCGGCACAGGTGGTGCATCAGCCAGTCATCTCGGTCATCTCGGTCATCTCAGTCGTCTCAGGCATCTCGGTCATCTCGGTCATCTCAGTCATCTCAGTCATCTCAGAGCGCCGGGTGGCTAAAGCACAGCAAGTTGGCACAGTAGGGGGCACAGGTGGTGCATCAGCCAGTCATCTCGGTCATCTCGGTCATCTCAGTCATCTCAGACGTCTAAAGCACAGCAGTTGGCACAGTAGGCACAGGCATCACAGTCATCTCGGTCATCTCAGTCATCTCAGTCATCTCAGAGCGCCGGGTGGCTAAAGCACAGCAAGTTGGCACAGTAGGGGCACAGGTGGTGCATCAGCCAGTCATCTCGGTCATCTCAGTCATCTCAGTCATCTCAGAGCGCCGGGTGGCTAAAGAACAGCAAGTTGGCACAGTAGGGGCACAGGTGGTGCATCAGCCAGTCATCTCGGTCATCTCAGTCATCTCAGTCATTTCAGAGCGCCGGGTGGCTAAAGCACAGCAAGTTGGCACAGTAGGGGGCACAGGTGGTGCATCAGCCAGTCATCTCGGTCATCTCAGTCATCTCAGTCATTCAGTCATCTCAGAGCGCCGGGTGGCTAAAGCACAGCAAGTTGGCACAGTAGGGGCGCAGGTGGTGCATCAGCCAGTCATCTCGGTCATCTCAATCGTCTCAGTCATCTCAGAGCGCCGGTGGCTAAAGCACAGCAAGTTGGCACAGTAGGGGCACAGGTGGTGCATCAGCCAGTCATCTCGGTCATGAAATAAGTAACTAATTGGGTACGTTTAAAAACGTATAAAGTTAATATTTCCAATATTAAATTGCTAATTGAAAATTATAAAAATATTATGTAAAATAATAATAACAATGTACGCTAATAGAATGATAATAAAAAAATAAAGTTAAAATGTATAGTAAAAATAAAAATTCTAAAACATGAATAGATAAAAAATGTATGTAAAAAAATGAACAAATATTTTTTGAACATCTCAGTCAGTCGACCCGTGGCACCTGCTGGATCTGTCCATGACCTCCTCCTGCACCAAGCCTGGCACAGCAGTCAACGCATGGCACCTGCTGGGTCTGTCTCGTGACCTCCTCCTGCACCTAGCCTGGCACAGCAGTCAACCCATGGCACCTGCTGGGTCTGTCTCCGTGACCTCCTCCTGCACCTAGCCTGGCACAGCAGTAAACCCATGGCACCTGCTGGATCTGTCCCATGACCTCCTCCTGCACCTAGCCTGGCACAGCAGTAAACCCATTACACCTGCTGGGTCTGTCTCGTGACCTCCTCCTGCACCTAGCCTGGTACAGCAGTCAACCCATGGCACCTGCTGGGTCTGTCTCGTGACCTCCTCCTGCACCTAGCCTGGCACAGCAGTCAACCCATGGCACCTGCTGGGTCTGTCTCGTGACCTCCTGCACCTAGCCTGGCACAGCAGTCAACCCATGGCACCTGCTGGGTCTGTCTCGTGACCTCCTCCTGCACCTAGCCTGGCACAGCAGTCAACCCATGGCACCTGCTGGATCTGTCCCATGACCTCCTCCTGCACCTAGCCTGGCACAGCAGTAAACCCATTACACCTGCTGGGTCTGTCTCGTGACCTCCTCCTGCACCTAGCCTGGCACAGCAGTCAACCCATGGCACCTGCTGGGTCTGTCTGTGACCTCCTCCTGCACCTAGCCTGGCACAGAAGTTAACCCATGACACCTGCTGGGTCTGTCCTGTGACCTCCTGCCAGCAGGCGTTTGACACCTCACATGGCCTTAACGTGCACCTAGCCTGGCACAGGCGCTGTGGTGATGTCAACGCCACTTAGCGGCAAATGGCGGTGGTTGTTGTGTATTGTGTAGTATGTGTGTACATTTAACTTTTTCAATTGCACCATACCCAGCCAACCGCGCTAATCAGAGGTGTAGCGGGAAGGATAACAAACTATGGGTCTCTGTGTGAGTCTATGGTCTCTGTGTGAGTCTGTGGGTCTCTGTGTGAGGCTATGGGTCTCTGTGTGAGTCTGTGGGTCTATGTGTGAGTCTATGGGTATATGTGTGAGTCTATGGGTCTCTGTGTGAGTCTGTGGGTCTCTGTGTGAGTCTATGGGTCTCTGTGTGAGTCTATGGGCTATGTGTGAGTCTATGGGTCTCTGTGTGAGTCTGTGGGTCTATGTGTGAGTCTATGGGTCTCTGTGTGAGTCTATGGGTCTCTGTGTGAGTCTGTGGGTCTATGTGTGAGTCTATGGGTATATGTGCGAGTCTATGGGTCTCTGTGTGAGTCTGTGGGTCTCTGTGTGAGTCTATGGGTCTATTGTGAGTCTATGGGTCTCTGTGTGAGTCTGTGGGTCTATGTGTGAGTCTATGGGTCTCTGTGTGAGTCTGTGGGAATGTGTGAGTCTGTGGGTCTCTGTGTGAGTCTATGGGTCTCTGTGTGAGTCTATGGGTCTCTGTGTGAGTCTATGAGTCTCTGTGTGAGTCTGTGGGTCTCTGTGTGAGTTTATGAGTCTCTGTGTGAGTCTATGGTCTCTGTGTGAGTCTATGAGTCTCTGAGTGAGTCTATGGGTCACTGTGTGAGTCTATGAGTCGCTGTGTGAGTCTGTGGGTCTCTGTGTGAGTTTATGAGTCTCTGAGTGAGTCTATGGTCACTGTGTGAGTCTGTGGGTCTCTGTGTGTGTCTATGGGTCCCTTTGTGAGGCAATTCATCTCTGTGTGAGTCTGTGTATCTCTGTGTGAGTCTGTGGGTCTATGTGTGAGTCAATAGGTTTTTGCGTGAGTCTATGAGTCTCTGCGTGAGTCTATGGGGTTTTTTATATCTGGGTCTCTGAATGAGTCTGTGGGTCGCTGTATGAGTCTATTATTCTTTGTGTGGGTGTGTGGGTCTATGTGTGAGTCTATGGGTCTCTGTGTGAGTCTATGGGTCTCTGTGTGAGTCTGTGGGTCTCTGTGTGAGTCTATGGGTCTCTGTGTGAGTCTATGGGTCATTGTGTGAGTCTGTGGATCTATGTGTGAGTCTATGAGTCTCTGCGTGAGTCTATGTGTTTTTTATATCTGGGTCTCTGAATGAGTCTGTGGGTCGCTGTGTGAGTCTATGGGTCACCGTGTGAGTCTATGAGTCTTTGTGCGAGTCTGTGGGTCACCGTGTGAGTCTGTGGGTCACCGTGTGAGTCATGGAAAATGTGTTCACGATGGTTTCTATTGTGTCCGAAACGTGGCACACGATGTTCACTCTGTGAATTTCATAGATTCACGATACGTGACTCAGGAGAGCTATAGCAGTGAAGTGCATCTCTACTGTCAAGGTAAAACAAATTTTAATGAAGGTATGTGTCAGATCGTGTAAATATAAATGCGTTGTTAAACCCAGCATCCACCCGACATAGCCCAATCAGTAAGTTTCTGTCACGTAAACACACTTCAATAGTTACTATCAGACTAACCGTGGTGTGTTTCAACAGTAATTGCGACAATATTATTCATAATCAACGTTTTTGGGTTTNGATCGCGTTATTTATATTGTCGTAACTCCCCGAACGGCAATCAGTAAAAATTATCGTAGTTTTTCACATAAATCATTTATTGCTGGCGGCTANAGTCCTCTCGTCCTCTGGCTTGAGTGGCTGCACCTATTCAGCTGATTGCCTGCCACCATTAAGCAATTGGAATTAAAATAATATTTCAAAAAGTGTATTTTGGGAACTTATGTCAGCACACGAGTTGTGTGCAAAATGTCGCTCGATTGGATCACAATGGGTTAAAAACGACCGAAAGATTTGCCTCCTAAGCAAGCAAGCAAGCAAGTGAACTTAATATAAAGATTTAAAAAGTGTCACGTTGACAAAACGACAAATAGTTCCTGCTTTAGCCGTGGTTGAAGCGTGACCACAACATTTACTACGACGTTTCGCTGGTAATATCCATTCGGGATTCCATCTGCTTGCGATGTGCGGATGCAATTACGCTTTGAAACATGTACGTAAAATTGAATTTTGTTAACACACCTAAAGCAGTGAAATCTTTTGACGACTTTTGTANTTTCCGTGCGGGTGGTGGATTACACACATTTATAATTCTAAACCCAAAAACTTGATTATGTTTGTGTGTTTAGGGTAAACATACAGCATTTACAATCCGGTCCCTGGAATGTCATAGTAATTGAAAACAACAACCAGATCATTAGGCGACACTGTTTTGTTGTTGTTACTGGCTGAACGATCACGGTAACGAATTGAAATTTGTAGTGGAANCTTAATTTTTTCGTACTGCAGGAATTTCTTGGTTCTTTCGGTAAAGTCTGTATAAAGATAAAATAAAATTAAATTAAATAATAGCTACGACTCGATTGCACACTCTCTCAGGTACAATGTGTACTTGGTGATATCTGTCTGCTTATAGATAGTTTTCTGGCTATGGATTTCATAGCTGATGATGATTGCTTGTGTTGCAATCGAAACGTCGTATGCTATTATTTAATTTATTATTTTATCTTTAGACGTGACTTAACCGAAAAACCAAAGAATAATTCCTGCAGTCACGAAAGCTCCAAAATTAAGATTTAATAATAGAATAATAAAATCGGCGTCTAACCTTTTGAGGTTTGAGTTCTACCAAGGTACACGTAGCTGATCCTGAATCCCGTCCTGGGAGAATGCGGGAGAGAGGCAAAAGCAGGGCGTTAAGATGCAATTTTAGTCAAATTCGTAAATGCAGAGACGCCCTCTGCTTACGAATAATCGACTTAAGAACTTTCAGAGATACGAACAGACCCGTCCGTATGTCAAGTTGCCTGTTTGGACCGAGAGTCGTAAGTTTAACTACAGCGCAATTGATGGCGGTGGTGGCATCTACATCTACAGAACGTGAAGAACCAGTGGCATCTACATCTACAGAACGTGAAGAACCAGTGGCATCTACATCTACAGAACGTGAAGAACCAGTGGCATCTACATCTACAGAACGTGAAGAACCAGTGGCATCTACATCTACAGAACGTGAAGAACCAGTGGCATCTTCATCTGCAGAACGTGAAGAACCAGTGGCATCTACATCTGCAGAACGTGAAGAACCAGTGGCATCTACATCTGCAGAACGTGAAGAACCAGTGGCATCTACATCTACAGAACATGAAGAACCAGTGGCATCTTCATCTGCAGAACGTGAAGAACCAGTGGCATCTACATCTGCAGAACGTGAAGAACCAGTGGCATCTACATCTGCAGAACGTGAAGAACCAGTGGCATTCACATCTACAGAACATGATGACACCAGTGGCATCGACATCTACAGAACGTGAAGAACCAGTGGCATCTACATCTACAGAACGTGAAGAACCAGTGGCATCTTCATCTACAGAACGTGAAGAACCAGTGGCATCTACGTCTGCAGAACGTGAAGAACCAGTGGCATCTACATCTACAGAACGTGAAGAACCAGTGGCATCTACATCTGCAGAACGTGAAGAACCAGTGGCATCTACATCTACAGAACATGAAGAACCAGTGGCATCTTCATCTGCAGAACGTGAAGAACCAGTGGCATCTACATCTATAGAACGTGAAGAACCAGTGGCATCTACATCTACAGAACGTGAAGAACCAATGGCATCTACATCTACAGAACGTGAAGAACCAGTGGCATCTACATCTGCAGAACGTGATGAACCAGTGGCAACTACATCTGCAGAACGTGAAGAACCAGTGACATCTACATCTGCAGAACGTGATGAACAGTGGCATCTACATCTGCAGAACGTGAAAACCAGTGGCATCTACATCTACATAATGTTAAGAACCAGTGGCATCTACATCTACAGAACGTGAAGAACCAGTGGCATCTTCATCTGCAGAACGTGAAGAACCAGTGGCATCTACATCTGCAGAACGTGAAGAACCAGTGGCATCTTCATCTGCAGAACGTGAAGAACCAGTGGCATCTACATCTGCAGAACGTGAAGAACCAGTGGCATCTACATCTACAGAACGTGAAGAACCAGTGGCATCTATATCAGCAGAATGTGAAGAACCAGTGGCATCTACGTTTACAGAACGTGAAGAACCAATGGCATCTACATCTGCAGAATGTGAAGAACCAGTGGCATCTACATCTGCAGAACGTGAAAAACCAGTGGCATCTACATCTACATAATGTGAAGAACCAGTGGCATCTACATCTGCAGAACGTGAAGAACCAGTGGCATCTACATCTGCAGCACATGAAGAACCAGTGGCATCTACATCTGCAGAACGTGAAGAACCAGTGGCATCTGTAGAACATGAAGAACCAGTGGCATCTACATCTACAGAACGTGAAGAACCAGTGGCATCTACAGAACGGGAAGAACCAGTGGCATCTACATCTGCAGAACGTGATGAAGCAGTGGCATCTACAGAACTTGATGAACCAGTGGCATCTACATCTGCAGAACGTGATGAACCAGTGGCATCTACATCTGCAGAACGTGATGAAGCAGTGCCATCTACATCTGCAGAACGTGATGAACCAGTGGCATCTACATCTGCAGAACGTGAAGAACCAGTGGCATCTTCATCTGCAGAACGTGAAGAACCAGTGGCATCTACAGAACATGAAGAACCAGTGGCATCTTCATCTGCAGAACGTGAAGAACCAGTGGCATCTACATCTGCAGAACGTGAAGAACCAGTGGCATCTACATCTACAGAACGTGAAGAACCAGTGGCATCTACATCTGCAGAACGTGATGAAGCAGTGGCATCTACATCTGCAGAACGTGAAGAACCAGTGGCATCTACAGAACGTGAAGAACCAGTGGCATCTATATCAGCAGAATGTGAAGAACCAATGGCATCTACATAACGTGAAGAACCAGTGGCATCTACATCTGCAGAACGTGAAGAACCAATGGCATCTACATCTACAAAACGTGAAGAACCAGTGGCATCTACAGAACCTGAAGAACCAGTGGCATCTACGTTTACAGAACGTGAAGAACCAATGGCATCTACAGAATGTGAAGAACCAGTGGCATCTACATCTGTAGAACGTGAAGAACCAGTGGCATCTACAGAACCTGAAAAACCAGTGGCATCTACATCTGCAGAACGTGAAAAACCAGTGGCATCTACATCTACATAATGTTAAGAACCAGTGGCATCTACAGAACGTGAAGAACCAGTGGCATCTACATCTGCAGAACGTGAAGAACCAGTGGCATCTACAGAACGTGATGAAGCAGTGGCATCTACATCTGCAGAACGTGAAGAACCAGTGGCATCTACAGAACGTGAAGAACCAGTGGCATCTACATCTACAGAACATGAAGAACCAGTGGCATCTACAGAACGTGAAGAACCAGTGGCATCTACATCTGCAGAACATGAAGACCAGTGGCATCTACAGAACGTGAAGAACCAGTGGCATCTACAGAACATGAAGAACCAGTGGCATCTACAGAACGTGAAGAACCAGTGGCATCTACAGAACGTGAAGAACCAGTGGCATCTACAGAACGTGAAGAACCAGTGGCATCTACATCTACAGAACGTGAAGAACCAATGGCATCTACATCTACGAACGTGAAGAACCAGTGGCATTACATCAGCAGAACCTGAAGAACCAGTGGCATCTACATCTGCAGAACGTGAAAAACCAGTGGCATCTACATCTGTAAACGTGAAGAACCAGTGGCATCTACAGAACGTGAAGAACCAGTGGCATCTACATCTACAGAACATGAACCAGTGGCATCTACAGAACGTGAAGAACCAGTGGCATCTACATCAGCAGAACGTGAAGAACCAGTGGCATCTAGATCTACAGAACGTGAAGAACCAGTGGCATCTACATCTACAGAACGTGAAGAACCAGTGGCATCTACATCTGTAGAACGTGAAGAACCAGTGGCATATACATCTACAGAACGTGAAGACCAGTGGCATCTACAGAACGTGAAGAACCAGTGGCATCTACATCTAGAGAACGTGAAGAACCAGTGCATCTACATCTGCAGAACGTGAAGAACCAGTGGCATCTACATCTACAGAACGTGAAGAACCAGTGGCATCTGCAGAACATGAAGAACCAGTGGCATCTACATCTACAGAACGTGAATAACCAGTGGCATCTGCAGAACGTGAAGAACCAGTGGCATCTACATCTGAGAACGTGAAGAACCAGTGGCATCTACATCTGNAGAACGTGAAGAACCAGTGGCATCTATATCTGCAGAACGTGAAGAACCAGTGGCATCTACAGAACGTGAAGAACCAGTGGCATCTACAGAACGTGAAAACAGTGCATCTACATCTACAGAACGTGAAGAACCATGGATCTACATCTGCAGAACGTGAAAACCAGTGGCATCTACAGAACGGAAGAACCAGTGGCATCTACATCTACAGAACGTGAAGAACCAGTGCATCTACATCAGCAGAACGTGAAGAACCAGGGCATCTACTCTGCAGAACGTGNGGAAGCAGTGGATTACATCTGAGAACGTGATGATACCAGTGGCATTACGTCTATGGATTACACAACTTTTGAAGCCTTTCCCGGTGTTTAGTGTTTGGAATCGACAGGAGAAAATTTGGACTTACGAACAAACCTCTGGAACTTAACTCTTTTGTAAGCAGAGGAGTCCCCATAGATAAAAAATAAGAATATGTTTTACCCTTTCTAGCGGTATTTAAACAGGAGTTGTTTTAAATGTCCAAACACCAAATAGATGATTCATTTTGCAAGGAACCAAGTTACGACATTAACCATATATTGTAGTGAAAATGCAAACAACACATGCTCTGATGATAATAATTTCACATGTCATTGTTTGTTAAACTGATTGTCCTACACCAGAGACAGCAGCAGCCTTCTTTATCGCCGAGTCTCACCACTACCAGTAACGAGCAAAGACTGACGCCAAAAGACGAACAGTACAAAGACAATGCCACTCGTATTAGGGCATTGAGAAGTGTCTAGGGCCTACAAGAACCTTAATGCGGCCTTACACCACCACCAACACCACCAACACCATCATCACCACCGGTAAACACTATCANCTTTCGTCACCACCAACGNCTTGTCCACGAACGTCACTATTATTTTAAATTTTTTTCCACCACCGAAAAACCATCACCACGATCAACTGNACACCACCACCATCACTGCCACCACCGCCACCATCACCACCACCGCCATCCCCACCCACACCATCACCACCACCACTGCCACCACCACCACCACCACCACCACCATCGCCACCACGCCGCCACCACCGCCACCATCACCACCACCGCATCCATCACTACCACCCCACCACCACAGCCACCACCATCACCACCACCGCCATCACTGCCACCACCATCATCACCACCGCCACCATCACTGCCACCACCACCATCACCACCATCGTCACTGCCACCATCGCCACCACGCCACCACCACCATCACCACCGCCATCACTGCTACCACCGCCACCATCACCACCACCGCCATCACCATCACTACCACCACCACCGCCACCATCACCACCACCACCATCACCACCACCGCCATCACTGCCACCACCACCATCACCACCACCGCCATCTCTGCCACCATCATCATCACCACCGCCACCATCACTGCCACCACCACCATCACCACCACCGCCATCACCACCACCACCATCACCACCACCACCTCCGCCACCACCACCACCATCACCACCACCACCACCACCGCCACCACTAAGTTACCCTCCAGGGCCCCGTGGAGTTGAGCACCAGGCTGAGGCTTTGCCCCGTCGACTTGAGGCTGTGGGGTGGCACGGATCCGCGCCCGTGCCACACAGCACGGCCAGGACTCCGGGTCACCGCTGCCGGGGTCACCGTCCAGCACCGTCAGGCTCTCGTTCAGGCACGACGAGTCGTTGATGAGGCTGTCGGAGGCAGTCGGAGGAGAGATCGTACGGTCACTGCAAGTCACAAGATAACGGTTATGGCAGCGCCGTACTGCGCTACTCAACCTGGCGACCCAGGTTCGATTCCTGAGGGTGTCCGGGGGAGTCGGAGCGGAGGTGGGGAGGAGGATGAAGCGGGGATGGCTGCGTTTACTACATGAACGTTCATCCACTTGTTGTGATCGCCCCGTTGCCGGCGCTGTGAGAAAATGCCATCACCACCGCCACCACCGCCATAACTGTCGCCACCACCATCACCACCACCACCACCACCTCCTCCGCCCCACCACTAACGCCACCACGACCGCCACCACCATCACCACCGCTACCACCACCACAACTGCCGCCACCACCATCACCACCACCTCCTCTGCCCCACCACCAACGCCACCGCCAGCACCGCCACCACCGCCACCCCTCTACCCCGCCGAGTCGACTGAATACCTGAACCACTCAAACTTGACCCTGATGACGTGTGGCTCCGTGGTGTGGATCGCGAACACGTGGGTCACGGCGCTTTCGACCGGCACGTACTCGGCTGACGCGACGGTGCCGCTGACATTGGAGAAGTCGCTCCGACCTTCCAGGGGAGGGATGACACCAAGTTTTTTGGCACCGCAGACACCCCTTTTTGGTGATGGGCGCAACGCGCAACATAATTCGTGGAATAGGAGTGGTTTTATAGAGGCCTCATCGTGAGCACGTGGTGAAGCCTCATCGTGAGCACGTGGTGAGGCCTCATTGTGGTCACGTGGTGAGGCCTCATTGTGGTCACGTGGTGAGGCCTCATTGTGGTCACGTGGTGAGGCCTCATCGTGGTCACGTGGTGAAGCCTCATTGTGGTCACGTGGTGAGGCCTCATTGTGGTCACGTGGTGAGGCCTCATTGTGGTCACGTGGTGAGGCTCATTGTGGTCACGTGGTGAGGCCTCATCGTGGTCACGTGGTGAGGCTTCATTGTGGTCACGTGGTGAGGCCTCATTGTGGGCACGTGGTGAGGCCTCATTGTGGTCACGTGGTGAGGCCTCATTGTGGTCACGTGGTGAGGCCTCATTGTGGTCACGTGGTGAGGCCTCATCGTGGTCACGTGGTGAGGCCTCATTGTGGTCACGTGGTGAGGCCTCATTGTGGGCACGTGGTGAGGCCTCATTGTGGTCACGTGGTGAGGCCTCATCGTGGTCACGTGGTGAGGCCTCATTGTGGTCACGTGGTGAGGCCTCATCGTGGTCACGTGGTGAGGCCTCATTGTGGTCACGTGGTGAGGCCTCATCGTGGTCACGTGGTGAGGCCTCATCGTGGTCACGTGGTGAGGCCTCATTGTGGTCACGTGGTGAAGCCTCATTGTGGTCACGTGGTGAGGCCTCATCGTGGTCACGTGGTGAAGCCTCATTGTGGTCACGTGGTGAGGCCTCATTGTGGTCACGTGGTGAGGCCTCACTGTGGTCACGTGGTGAGGCCTCATTGTGGTCACGTGGTGAGGCCTCATCGTGGTCACGTGGTGAGGCCTCATTGTGGCACGTGGTGAGGCCTCATTGTGGTCACGTGGTGAGGCCTCATTGTGGTCACGTGGTGAGGCCTCATCGTGGTCACGTGGTGAGGCCTCATTGTGGTCACGTGGTGAGGCCTCATTGTGGCACGTGGTGAGGCCTCATTGTGGTCACGTGGTGAGGCCTCATTGTGGTCACGTGGTGAGGCCTCATTGTGGTCACGTGGTGAGGCCTCATCGTGGTCACGTGGTGAGGCCTCATTGTGGTCACGTGGTGAGGCCTCATTGTGGGCACGTGGTGAGGCCTCATCGTGGTCACGTGGTGAGGCCTCATCGTGGTCACGTGGTGAGGCCTCATTGTGGTCACGTGGTGAGGCCTCATCGTGGTCACGTGGTGAGGCCTCATTGTGGTCACGTGGTGAGGCCTCATCGTGGTCACGTGGTGAGGCCTCATCGTGGTCACGTGGTGAGGCCTCATTGTGGTCACGTGGTGAGCCTCATTGTGGTCACGTGGTGAGGCCTCATCGTGGTCACGTGGTGAGCCTCATTGTGGTCACGTGGTGAGGCCTCATTGTGGTCACGTGGTGAGGCCTCATTGTGGTCACGTGGTGAGGCCTCATTGTGGTCACGTGGTGAGGCCTCATCGTGGTCACGTGGTGAGGCCTCATTGTGGTCACGTGGTGAGGCCTCATTGTGGCACGTGGTGAGGCCTCATTGTGGTCACGTGGTGAGGCCTCATTGTGGTCACGTGGTGAGGCCTCATTGTGGTCACGTGGTGAGGCCTCATGTGGTCACGTGGTGAGGCCTCATTGTGGCACGTGGTGAGGCCTCATGTGGTCACGTGGTGAGGCCTCATGTGGTCACGTGGTGAGGCCTCATTGTGGTCACGTGGTGAGGCCTCATTGTGGGCACGTGGTGAGGCCTCATTGTGGTCACGTGGTGAGGCCTCATTGTGGTCACGTGGTGAGGCCTCATTGTGAGCACGTGGTGAGGCCTCATTGTGGGCACGTGGTGAGGCCTCATTGTGGCACGTGGTGAGGCCTCATTGTGGTCACGTGGTGAGGCTCATTGTGGTCACGTGGTGAGGCCTCATTGTGGTCACGTGGTGCACAGAGCCGCTGTACATGTGAGATATGCTATGGATAGGTCAGTACCAGCTTAAGGTGGTACTTTATGTGCAGAGCCTCTTTCAACACTAGGAGGAGTATGCCTGGAGGCTGAGGAGAGCAGGGATACCCAAAAACCCCAGTCAGGGGGGGGGGGCTGGCCAAGGGGGAGCCGGGCCGCTGGGGTGGATATAAAGGAATTCCGGGAAGGGATCGGGGTTGTTCGTCGCTGTGAATCGTCGGGTTCGCTGTCCTGCTCCGGTCCAAGCAGGGCCAGGCAACGGGCTGTCTCCGATAGTTCAGAGAGAGCGTGAGTAAGAGCTGGGGTGGTCACCCTCGGTCATTATTATTGTTAACGTGAGCTGGGTTAACTTGCCCCCCCTAGCCCTGTAGTGGTGAAACTAGCTGTTCGCAAGCTGTGAGAAAGATCGTGTTTTCTCCCCGATAAACGGTCGAAAACGCCAGATTGGGGACTCAGGGTGCCGTGATTGCAACTCGGCCACGAACAGGTGCCGGCGCTCTCTTGGAAGTTCTACGAAGACCCAAGCCGAGACATAGACCCTGGACCACCCTGTTATCAGGGCTAGGGCTCAGTGTCACCAGGGTGGAGAGATCCCCTGTGCCAGGGCTGGGTTAGATAGCCTGCAAGGTCCGGAGTGTACCTCCTAGGGTAGGGTAGGGGACATATATTGTGTGATCTGTGTATTAGACAGGTGCCTGGGTTCCATCTGGTGGCTCAGGCTACCGTGACCCCAGCTTGGTGAGTGCTACGTCAGCAGCTGCCCCGAACCCCGGGCGGCGGACTAAGGACTCGCTTGCTGAGCCTGGGCGTGTGGAACCCTGGTGAGATGGGTCTTTGGACCTATACCCCTTCCAGTGTTGAACGTCTTGCCGGGTACAGTGCGGCTGGTCGAGAGATGAGGTTGCCTGCGACTACCTCGTCCAAGTCTTGCGAAGCACACTTTAATTTTATTTACCATGTCAAGACTAAACGGTTGCCATAAAGAGTTTACAGTCCGTCCTTTACATACACGTGCTGCCACAGAAGCTCTTGCCCAGTGGCGATGCTGTGCTTGTGGCGGGTGAGGGCGTTGAATCGGTCGCCGGCCATGTTGTCGTTTCCACTGTTGGCGGTGTGGTGGCTGTTGTGTTGGTTGTGGCTGTTGTGTTGGTTGCGATCGGTGTGGTTACTGCGTTAGCTGTGTTCGGTGTCGTTACTGTGTTGGTTCGGTTCAGTGTGGTTGTTGTGTTGGTTGTAGTCGGTGTGGTTGTTGTGTTGGCTGTGTTTGGTGTAATTGTGTTGGCTGTGTTTGGTGTAATTGTGTTGGCTGTGTTTGGTGTAGTTGTGTTGGCTGTGTTTGGTGTAATTGTGTTGGCTGTGTTTGGTGTGGTTGTGTTGGCTGTGTTTGGTGTAATTGTGTTGGCTGTGTTTGGTGTGGTTGTGTTGGCTGTGTTTGGTGTAATTGTGTTGGCTGTGTTTGGTGTGGTTGTGTTGGCTTTGTTTGGTGTGGTTGTGTTGGCTGTGTTTGGTGTAGTTGTGTTGGCTGTGTTTGGTGTGGTTGTGTTGGCTGTGTTTGGTGTAGTTGTGTTGGCTGTGTTTGGTGTAGTTGTGTTGGCTGTGTTTGGTGCAATTGTGTTGGCTGTGTTTGGTGTAATTGTGTTGGCTGTGTTTGGTGTGGTTGTGTTGGCTGTGTTTGGTGTGGTTGTGTTGGCTGTGTTTGGTGTGGTTGTGTTGGCTGTGTTTGGTGTGTGTTGGCTGTGTTGGTTGTTGTGTTGGCTGTATTTGGTGTGGTTGTGTTGGCTGGTTTGGTTATTGTGTTGGCTGTGTTTGGTGTGGTTGTGTTGGCTGTGTTTGGTGTGGTTGTGTTGGCTGTGTTTGGTGTAGTTGTGTTGGCTGTGTTTGGTGTAATTGTGTTGGCTGTGTTTGGTGTGGTTGTGTTGGCTGTATTTGGTGTGGTTGTGTTGGCTGTGTTTGGTGTAATTGTGTTGGCTGTGTTTGGTGTAATTGTGTTGGCTGTGTTTGGTGTAATTGTGTTGGCTGTGTTTGGTGTGGTTGTGTTGGCTGTGTTTGGTGTGGTTGTGTTGGCTGTGTTTGGTGTGGTTGTGTTGGCTGTGTTTGGTGTAATTGTGTTGGTGTGTTTGGTTANTTGTGTTGGCTGTGTTTGGTGTAATTGTGTTGGCTGTGTTTGGTGTGGTTGTGTTGGCTGTGTTTGGTGTAGTTGTGTTGGCTGTGTTTGGTGTAATTGTGTTGGCTGTGTTTGGTGTGGTTGTGTTGGCTGTGTTTGGTGTGGTTGTGTTGGCTGTGTTTGGTGTAATTGTGTTGGCTGTGTTTGGTGTGGTTGTGTTGGCTGTGTTTGGTGTAGTTGTGTTGGCTGTGGTGGTGTAATTGTGTTGGCTGTGTTTGGTGTGGTTGTGTTGGCTGTGTTTGGCGTGGTTGTGTTGGCTGTGTTTGGTGTATGTGTTGGCTGTGTTTGGTGTGGTTGTGTTGGCTGTGTTTGGTGTGGTTGTGTTGGCTGTGTTTGGTGTGGTTGTGTTGGCTGTGTTTGGTGTAATTGTGTTGGCTGTGTTTGGTGTGGTTGTGTTGGCTGTATTTGGTGTGGTTGTGTTGGATATGTTTGGTGTAATTGTGTTGGCTGTGTTTGGTGTGGTTGTGTTGGCTGTGTTTGGTGTGGTTGTGTTGGCTGTGTTTGGTGTAGTTGTGTTGGCTGTGTTTGGTGTAATTGTGTTGGCTGTGTTTGGTGTGGTTGTGTTGGCTGTATTTGGTGTGGTTGTGTTGGCTGTGTTGTGTAATTGTGTTGGCTGTGTTTGGTGTAATTGTGTTGGCTGTGTTTGGTGTAATTGTGTTGGCTGTGTTTGGTGTGTTGTGTTGGCTGTGTTTGGTGTGGTTGTGTTGGCTGTGTTTGGTGTNTGTGTTGGCTGTGTTTGGTGTAATTGTGTTGGCTGTGTTTGGTGTGGTTGTGTTGGCTGTGTTTGGTGTGTTGTGTTGGCTGTGTTTGGTGTAATTGTGTTGGCTGTGTTTGGTGTGGTTGTGTTGGCTGTGTTTGGTGTAGTTGTGTTGGCTGTGGGTGGTGTAATTGTGTTGGCTGTGTTTGGTGTGGTTGTGTTGGCTGTGTTTGGCGTGGTTGTGTTGGCTGTGTTTGGTGTAATTGTGTTGGCTGTGTTGGTGTGGTTGTGTTGGCTGTGTTTGGTGTAGTTGTGTTGGCTGTGTTTGGTGTGGTTGTGTTGGCTGTTGTGTAATTGTGTTGGCTGTGTTTGGTGTGGTTGTGTTGGCTGTGTTTGGTGTAGTTGTGTTGGCTGTGTTTGGTGTGGTTGTGTTGGCTGTGTTTGGTGTGGTTGTGTTGGCTGTGTTTGGTGTGGTTGTGTTGGCTGTGTTTGGTGTGGTTGTGTTGGCTGTGTTTGGTGTGGTTGTGTTGGCTGTGTTTGGTGTGGTTGTGTTGGCTGTGTTTGGTGTAATTGTGTTGGTTGTGTTTGGTGTGGTTGTGTTGGCTGTGTTTGGTGTGGTTGTGTTGGCTGTGTTTGGTGTAATTGTGTTGGCTGTGTTTGGTGTAATTGTGTTGGCTGTGTTTGGTGTAGTTGTGTTGGCTGTGTTTGGTGAAATTGTGTTGGCTGTGTTTGGTGTAATTGTGTTGGCTGTGTTTGGTGTGGTTGTGTTGGCTGTGGTCGGTGTAATTGTGTTGGCTGTGTTTGGTGTAATTGTGTTGGCTGTGTTTGGTGTAATTGTGTTGGCTGTGTTTGGTGTGGTTGTGTTGGCTGTGTTTGGTGTAGTTGTGTTGGCTGTGGTCGGTGTAATTGTGTTGGCTGTGTTTGGTGTGGTTGTGTTGGCTGTGTTTGGTGTAATTGTGTTGGCTGTGTTTGGTGTAATTGTGTTGGCTGTGTTTGGTGTAGTTGTGTTGGCTGTGGTCGGTGTAATTGTGTTGGCTGTGTTTGGTGTGGTTGTGTTGGCTGTGTTTGGTGTAATTGTGTTGGCTGTGTTTGGTGTAATTGTGTTGGCTGTGTTTGGTGTGGTTGTGTTGGCTGTGTTTGGTGTAATTGTGTTGGCTGTGTTTGGTGTAATTGTGTTGGCTGTGTTTGGTGTGGTTGTGTTGGCTGTGTTTGGTGTAATTGTGTTGGCTGTGTTTGGTGTAATTGTGTTGGCTGTGTTTGGTGTGGTTGTGTTGGCTGTGTTTGTGTAGTTGTGTTGGCTGTGGTCGGTGTAATTGTGTTTGCTGTGTTTGGTGTGGTTGTGTTGGCTGTGTTTGGTGTAATTGTGTTGGCTGTGTTTGGTGTAATTGTGTTGGCTGTGTTTGGTGTAGTTGTGTTGGCTGTGTTTGGTGTGGTTGTTGTGTTGGTTGTGGTTGTTGTGTTGGTTGTGTTTGGTGTAGTTGTGTTGACTGTGTTCGATGTGGTGGTTGGGGTGGCGAGATGAACCCCAGGAGGTTAAGAACAAGAAGAACCACCGCCTTAGAGTCATTTCACTTCCGATATAAATTTTCACGCGACGGCGACGACGACGACGATGATGATGATGATGATGAGTCCACTTTGGCTGAGCTGCTATCATTTGTAATGTCCACGTGCAATGACGGCTCCTGCAAAATCTCTCAGGGGGGGCAAATGTCTGGATGATTGATAAGGATAAGGTCCACCCATGCAAAGGATAAATTAACAGCTTAAGCATGTAAAGGCAACTTCACTTCTTTAATATTAATGAAAAATAAAGTGACTCTTACAATACATCTTGTTTGTTTCTATACTCACTAATAAAACAAACCACGCAAGTTTATTTTATTAAAGATTCCACTAGGTGGCGACAAATTATATTGTTGGATGAAACGTGCTTACGTATGATGACTTAAGCACGTTAGTGGAGCCCTCCCGGAAGCCATAGAGAATGCATTGCAGCGCCCCCGGTCGAAAAAAAACATCTTTGAATGTAAGTCTATGGGAACACTCGGGGCGATTTTCAGCCGGAGTGAAATCGCCCAAAAAGAGGCGGTACTCCACAGAACGTGACATGACGCTGATTGGACTATATCCAGAGGCACAGTGACGGCTAGCGTGACTCTGTGGTTCAATGACATTGGTGGTGCGTCGCCCAATCGCCCTAATGAAGAAACTGCCCCTGGCCACGTGACTTCTGATTAAAGAGCCTCTCCATAGCGACTCAGTGGTCGGACCCTACCTACTGGTAAAATACAAAGATACTGATAATTGTTTTTTTACCCTTATATCTGGCAACAAAACTGACACCTTTTTACAAGGAATCATGTTTACATTAACCACAATACTTGCAGTCAAATGCAAACAAAAAACACAACTCTGATAATGTCTGCACTGTCCTTGAAGTTGATTGGTCCACACCGAGACAGCTTTCCTTAGAGCCTAGTCGCCTTTTGGCGTCATCTGGTCCAACACCACTGAAGACGGAGACTTGTGTTGCCTCCGAAACGTCGTGATTTAATTGATTTGGTTTCTTTCATTCAAAACTCTGTCTCCCCGACAGACCTGGTCTTCACCTGAGGACGGCTGCTTGCGTTGTGGCCGAAACGTCGTGAGAATTATTTTATTATGTTTTATTTTTAATATTTTATTACTTTCCTTCTACGTGACTTTACCGAAAGAACCAAGAAGATGAATCCCGAGTCACGAAAGCTTTAAATCGAAATTTAACTACGTGACTTTACCGAAACAACCAAGAGTATGTGGTTCCTTGCAGTCACGAAAGCTTCAAATCGAGAATTAACTTTTCCACTCACGCGTTTGACACGAGGCGTGCGGCACGAGAAGCGAGACCAGCAGCTGGAGGAGGATCCACGTGACCCCATCGTCCTCCGAACTCCGGAGCGACTCGGCTGACCTCTGGCGCAAGCGACGGAGAGAAAGAAAGACAGAGAGGGGGAGACGAAATGATGAACGAAGCCAAGTGCCGACTACACCGAGCATCTTCGTGTTTCCTCTGATCGTAAACAAAAGAGAGACGTGGGGTGGAATCATCGGCGTGGTGCCAATGATGACCGCAGCCAGCCACTCACAGGGGTGACTTCATCCTCCAATATTTGAGACACCGCTGCCTTTCCTGGTCTCAGACTCCGGATCGCCTTCAGTACTTCCTCAACAGATGGCACCGCAGCCAGCCACTCACAGGGGGTGACTTCATCCTCCAATATTTGAGACACCGCAGCCTCAGCAGGGTCATCCCACTTTGTCCCACGTTGTTATCCAGGCTGAGGGATGTCCCTCCCCAGGACCTCAGAAATGCTCAGCAAATCTGCAAACCGGTTCCTGGGGTCGGAGATTGGATCACCGTTCTTTCCCTTAATGATGGTAATAGGTGTGGAGCTGCAGGTTACTTTTTTGATGGAATTAAAGAGCGATTTGTCATTGAGGCAGACTCTATCTCCTCAGCAACCCGCGACCACCACCCATCCTTGCAGCGCCTCACGGCCTCCGAACCTCTGAGCGAAGGCTGCGGTAAGCCTCATAATTATCTGACGTGGGATGCTGTAGCCGATGGGAGTTGGCCTATCGCTTTTTCTCAGCCAGCTTGAACACCTCCTCTGTCAGCCAAGGTCTCTGGGGAGGTCTGGACCGCGTACCCAGAGCAGCATTGCAGCTGCATGAGCCACAGTCCTAAGCCTCGCCCATTTCCCCTCGACATCAGGAGGAGTGGGGGACGATGCCAACCCCAGCCACAAGCGATGATTAAATTCTCACTTGCAACTTTCATCAGCTAGCTGAGACCATGCCATTAGGGTTGAATGGGATCCTGGGTGTACACCCACCACTGGAGTGGAAGAATGGCAGGCGCATCTTACAGATGACAAGTCGATGGTCATGGGCAGATCAGCTCCACGGCGGTCCTGGTGTCAAGGACATGGGCCCGCATCCCTGTCCATCACTATGTAGTCCAGCAGATGTTCTTGCTTGGACCCGGCATGCATCCATGATGTTGTGTGGGTGCGCCGATGCCGGAAAAGCGTGTTGGTAATTACAAGCCCATGGGCTGCACAAAATCTAGCAGCCTCCTGCCGTTGTTATTGAGCTGATCTGGCCCATGCCTTCCAATCACTCCAGACCAGGTGCCAGCATCATGACCAACTCGGGCATTGAAGATGACTCTATCCGAGTGGCCACTTTAGCCAGCACCTGTGACAGGAGGTCATAGAAGCATCTGACTCATCAGCCTTGCCTGCATCCCTCCACGGATGTTCGTCTTCAGTGGGGACATACGTAACCACGACCACCACTCCTTGCCCAAAGTAGCCGGGGCTAGCCCCATACCCTCGCGTTCCCAGCTTCCCACTCCTGTTCGTCTCCCGAGTATAGGACTGTCCACCCCTCATGGTGGCAGGAGCCAGAACCGGTCCACCGGACCTCCTGAATGCCACAGAGATCCAGGCGGTACCGGTCCAGCTCCCGACAAAGGAGTGTCAGCCTCTCCTCCACAGTGAGCTTTCGAACATTCCACGTGGCCACACGAAGTTTTTTGTTGTTTCTGTAGGAGCCCGATGGTAAGGATTCAGTCTCCTGGCTCCGCCAAAAGGGGTTTGGCCAGGAGACGTCATAGACGCCTGTCCCCCGGGGCCTCCGGCACAAGCTTATTTATTACATTTTCTGGTCGTGGTTTAGTGGTAATTAATTTAAGGTGGAGGGGTTACCAGCCCCTCGTACCCGTCCAGAGCCCCATTTGGCCGCTGTGGTGGTTACAAACGCCATCAGGGAAAGGCCAATTGGGATTTCTCCCCCACAGCACTACCCACGACAGCGTTGCCCGTCCAGTACAACGAGGAGGTAGGGGTTGTTTTGCCAGACAATAACTCACACTCACACAATCACTAACTCACACACTCACTCACACAATCGCTAACTCACACACTCACTCACACAATCACACACTCACACAAACACACACTCACATACTCACTCGCTCATTCACATACATTCACACACTCTAACATACACGCACTCACACACTCGCTCACACACTCACTCACACAATCACTCATTCACTTACTCACTTGCAGATTCACACACACTCACATACTCACTCACACATTCGCTCACACACTCACTCACTCACACAATCACTCATTCACTCACTCACCTGCACAGTCACACACACTCACATACTCACTCACATACACTCACACACTCGCTCACACACTCACTTACACATTCACTCACTCACTCACTTGCAGATTCACACACACTCACATACTCACACACTCGCTCGCACACTCACAGACTCGCTCACAGACTCACTCACTCACACAATCATTCATTCACTCACTCACTCACTTGCACAGTCACACATTCGCCATACACTCACTCACTCACACAATCACTCACTCACTCACTCACTCACACACACACTCACATACCACTCACTCACACAATCACATTCACTCATTCACTCACTCACTTGCACAGTCACACACATACACTCACTCACACAATCATTCACATTCACACACTCACTCACTTGCACAGTCACACACACACACTCACATACTCACTCACACAATCATTCACACTCACACACTCACTTGCACAGTCACACATTCGCTCACACACTCACTCACTCACACAATCACTCACTCACTTGCACAGTCACACACACTCACATACTCACTCACACAATCATTCATTCACTCATTCACTCACTCACTTGCACAGTCACACACATACTCACTCACTCACACACATTCATTCACTCACACACTCACTCAATTCACAGTCACACACATACTCACTCACTCACACAATCATTCATTCACTCATTCACTCACTCACTTGCACAGTCACACACATACTCACTCACACAATCATTCATTCACTCACACACTCACTCACTTGCACAGTCACACACACACTCACATACTCACTCACTCACACAATCATTCATTCACTCACTCACTCACTCACATACTCACTCACTCACACAATCACATACTCACTCACTCACACAACACACTCACTCACTCACTCATTCACTCACTCACTTGCACAGTCACACATTCGCTCACACACTCACTCACTCACACAATCACTCACTCACTTGCACAGTCACACACNTACTCACTCACTCACACAATCATTCATTCACTCATTCACTCACTCACTTGCACAGTCACATACTCACTCACTCACACAATCATTCATTCACTCACACACTCACTCAATTGCACAGTCACACTCACATACACATTCGCTCACACACTCACTCACACAATCATTCATTCACTCATTCACTCACTCACTTGCACAGTCACACACACACTCACACACACATTCACTCACACACTCACTCACACAGTCACACACACACTCACTCATCTCCACAATCATTCACACTCACACACTCACTCACACAGTCACACACACACTCACATACTCACTCACTCACACAATCATTCATTCACTCACTCACTTGCACAGTCACATACTCCTCACACAATCATTCATTCCTCATTCCTCACTCACCACTCCACACACATCACTACTCAACTCACATCATTCATTACTCTTCACTCACCACTCGCACAGTCACACACCTCACTCACTCACACAATCACATTCACTCATTCACTCACTCATTGACAGCATACTCACTCACTCACACAATCATTCATTCACTCATTCACTCACCATTGCACAGTCACACACACACTCACATCACATTCGCTCACACACTCACTCACACATCACTCATTCACTCACTCATCTGCACAATCACACACACTCACATACTCACTCACACATTTGCTCACACACTCACGATCGCTCACAGACTACTCTCACCTGCCTCGGGTGCAATGCGTCGGCAAAATGCAAACGCGAGTTTGCCTGCCATACCTGCCCGTCACTCCACCCCATCACTGCAATTATTATGAACTTCCACTCGTGCACATTCACAGACCTGAACCCGCTACCCCATCCACGATTTGACGCGCGTTGAGGGCATGCGTGAATTACATACTCCATCGGCTTGCGTGCCGTGCCAAAAATAGGACCATTCCGTGAAACCCACACGGTTCACCCGTATTCTTTACAGGGGTTGAGTTTTGGGTCCTCGGGTCATAGCGCTGCAGATGTCCAAAAAATATGTGTCTTATGTTTGTGTTTCTCCATTGTGATTGGACTTTGTATATTTAATTTTTTCGGTAAACAGTGTAAAATTTTAATAAAAATTAATAAAAGTAAAATAGGTAAAAAATTAAAATTTAAATTAATAAAAGTAAAATAAAAATAAAATATTTTACTTTTATTAATTTTAATTTTAGAATTTTTTTTTCCCTAAACTTTTATTAATTTTAATTTTTAATAAAAAATGTTGCCTACGTGACTTTACCTAAAAAGCCTAAGAATATGAATCCTTGCAGTCACGAAAGCTTCAAATCTGGACTTTGTAGGATGAACGTTGATATTTATAAGGGTCACAGAGTGAACAATAGGGTCTGAATTGGTCTATAATAGGTAGGCATTGATAAGGGTTTGACAGGTATGTCTTTCTCTATCTATCTCTCTATGTCTCTATCTCTCTATGTCTCTTTCTCATAATCAACGTTTTTGGTAGGGAATCGCGTTATTTATAAATGTGTCGTAACCCTCCACCACCCGACACGGCCAATCAGTAAAAAGTATAACCCGTAAAANCAANGTTTTTCACTCTAAATCCTTTATATGCGTGGCGGCTAGAGTCCTCTCGTCTCTGGCTTGAGATGGCTGCCACCTATGGGTCAGATGATTGCATGCACCATTAAGAAATTGGTAATTACATATAAATTTTTGTCCTAAAAGTGTTAAATTTAGGATTTTTTTCACGAACATTAATTGTCACGCACAACGAGTCTGTGTGCAAAATGTCAGCTCAATTGGATCACGGGAATTGGGTTAAAAAACGACCGAAAGATTTGCACGGTCCTAAGAAAGTAAGCAAGTGAACTTAATATAAAGGATTTAAAAAGTGTCACGTTGACAAAAGACAAATAGTTCACTGCTTTAGCCCACCGTGTGTTGAAGCGTGAAACCACAACATTTACATTTTGAGTACGACGTTTCGCTGGTAATTGCATCCAGCATCATCGGGCAATTCGCCATTCTGTGAACTATTTGTCTTTTGTCAACGTGACACTTTTTAAATCCTTTATATTAAGTTCGCTTGCTTGCTTGCTTAGGACCGTGCAAATCTTTGGGTCGTTTTTTAACCCCCTTCCCGTGATCCAATCGAGCTGACATTTTGCACACAGACTCGCTGTGCGTGACAAAAAAAGTGTCACGTTTACAAACTACAAATAGTTCACTGCTTTAGCCCGCCGGTGTGTTGAAGCCACAACATTTACAATTTGAGTTGTACGACGTTTCGCTGGTAATTGCATCCAGCATCATCGGGCAATTCGCCAGAATGGTGAGAGGCTCTGCTCTGTCTCCCGTTCTTATATAGAGCAGCAGCAGGGTGACATAATCATTAACTCATTATAAATAACGCGATCTCAACCCAAAAACGTTGATTATGAATTACATTGGTCGCGAAAGCCTGCTACGTGTTAAAATGTCTCTTTCAATCTATCTCTCTATGTCTCTATCTCTCTTGATCTCACTCCCTGTACCTCTCTCGATCTCTCTCTTTATCTCAATCATATCTGTCAATCCACGCGTTTGCCCCGTGTTCTTGTACAGGGAAGTTGAGTTTTCGGGTCCATACGGGTCATAGCCGCTGCATTATGTCCAAAAAATAAAAATACGTCTAATTGTTTGTGGTTTCTCTCTTGTGATGGAACTTTGTAGGATGAACGTTGAGGTTTCTGAGGGCACAGAGTGACGAATAGGTGTTCTCTAATAAGGTAGGGCACTGATAAGGGTTTGACAGATATGTAGTGGTGAGTGTAGTGGTGAGTGTAGTGGTGAGTGTAGTGGTGAGTGGTGAGTGTAGTGGTGAGTGTAGTGGTGAGTGTAGTGGGTGTAGTGGTGTGTATAGTGGTGAGTGTAGTGGTGAGTGTAGTGGTGAGTGTACTAGTGGTGAGTGTAGTGGTGTGTACAGTGGTGAGTGTACTAGTGGTGAGTGTAGTGGTGTGTGTAGTGGTGAGTGTAGTAGTGGTGAGTGTAGTGGTGAGTGTAGTGGTGAGTGTAGTGGTGAGTGTAGTGGTGAGTGCTAGTGGTGAGTGTAGTGGTGAGTGTAGTGGTGAGTGTACTAGTGGTGAGTGTAGTGGTGTGTAAGTGGTGAGTGTAGTGGTGAGTGTAGTGGTGAGTGACTNGTGGTGAGTAGTACTAGTGTGTGAGTGTTGAGTGGTGAGTGTGGTGAGTGTGATAGTGGTGAGTGTAGTGGGGTGAGTGTAGTGGTGAGTGTAGTGGTGAGTGTAGTGGTGAGTGTAGTGGTGAGTGTAGTGGTGAGTGTAGTGGTGTGTATAGTGGTGAGTGTAGTGGTGAGTGTACTAGTGGTGAGTGTAGTGGTGAGTGTAGTGGTGAGTGTAGTGGTGAGTGTAGTGGTGTGTAGTGGTGGTCAGTGTAGTGAGTGGTGAGTGTACTAGTGAGTAGTGGTGAGTGTAGTGGTGAGTATAGTGGTGAGTGTACTAGTGGTGAGTGTCTATGTATTTATATTTCTCCCTTGTGATGGACCTTTGCAGGATGAGCGTTAGAGATGTTTCAGTAGCACGGGGAGACCAATGAGGTGTGAATTGTCCTGTGAAAAGCATTCGCGAGAACCGGTTTGCGTTACTTCCCTTTTCGTTTCCTTGAAAAGAATTCCACTTCCCTCACCTGCCAAGCGTGACTCGAAGCGCCTGTCAGCTGTGTGTGACCAGGCGAATCTGATGGAGTTTGATGAACGGAGAGAAAAGAGGGGGAAGGAGGGGGAGAGAGATGTAGACTCACACACACAGAGACCCGTAGACTCACACAGAGACACACACAGACCACACACAGAGACCCGTAGACTCACTACACACAGAGACCCGTAGACTCACCAGAGACCCATAGACTCACACACACAGAGACCGTAGACTCACACACACACAGAGACGGAGACTCACACAGACTCACACACAGAGACCCGTAGACTCACTCACACAGAGAGCGTAGACTCACACACACAGAGACCCGTAGACTCACACAGACTCACTCCACAGAGACCCGTAGACTCACACACACACACNGAGACGTAGACTCACACACACACAAGAGACGTAGACTCACACAGACTCACACACAGAGAGACCTAGACTCACACAGACTCACACAGAGACCCGTAGACTCACACAGACTCACACACAGAGAGACGTCACACAGAGACCCGTAGACTCACACAGACTTCACACAGAGACCCGTAGACTCACACAGACTCACTCACACAGAGACCCGTAGACTCACACAGACTCACACAGAGAGACGTAGACTCACACACACAGAGAGAGACGTNGACTCACTCACACAGAGACCCGTAGACTCACACAGACTCACACAGAGACCCGTAGACTCACACAGACTCACAAAGAGACCCGTAGACTCACACATCACACAGAGACCCGTAGACTCACTCACACAGAGACCCGTAGACTCACACAAACTCACTCACACAGAAACCCGTAGACTCACACAGACTCACTCACACAGAGACCCGTAGACTCACTCACACAGAGACCCGTAGACTCACACAGACTCACACACAGAGACCCGTCGACTCAAACAGACTCACCACACAAAGACGTAGACTCACACAGACTCACTCACACAGAGACCCGTAGACTCACACACACAGAGACCCGTAGACTCACACAGACTCACTTACACAGAGACCCGTAGACTCACACAGACTCACTCACACAGAGACCCGTAGACTCACAGAGACCCGTAGACTCACACAGACTCACTCACACAAAGACCCGTAGACTCACACAGACTCACTCACACAGAGACCCGTAGACTCACACACACAGAGACCCGTAGACTCACACAGACTCACTCACACAAAGACCCGTAGACTCACACACACAGAGACCCGTAGACTCACACACACAGAGACCCGTAGACTCACACAGACTCACTCACACAAAGACCCGTAGACTCACACAGACTCACACACACAGAAACCCATAGACTCACTCACACAGACACCCGTTGACTCACACAGACTCACTCACACACAGAGACCCGTAGACTCACACAGACTCACTCACACAGAGACCCGTAGACTCACACAGACTCACTCACACAGAGACCCGTAGACTCACACACACACAGAGACCCGTAGACTCACACAGACTCACTCACACAGAGACCCGTAGACTCACACAGACTCACTCACACAAAGACCCGTAGACTCACACACACACAGACACCCGTAGACTCACACAGACTCACTCACACAGAGACCCGTAGACTCACACAGACTCACTCACACAGAGACCCGTAGACTCACACACACACAGAGACCCGGAGACTCACACAGACTCACACAGAGACCCGTAGACTCACACACACAGAGACCCATAGACTCACACACACACAGAGACCCGTAGACTCACACAGACTCACACACACAGACCCATAGACTCACACAGACTCACTCACACAGACACCCGTTGACTCACACAGACTCACTCACACAGAGACCCGTAGACTCACACAGACTCACTCACACAGAGACCCGTAGACTCACACAGACTCACTCACACAGAGAACCGTAGACTCACACAAACTCACTCACACAGAGACCCGTAGACTCACACACACAGAGACCCGTAGACTCACTCACACAGAGACCCGTAGACTCACACAGACTCACTCACACAGAGAGATCCGTAGACTCACACAGACTCACTCACACAGAGACCCGTAGACTCACACAGACTCACTCACACAGAGACCCGTAGACTCACACAGACTCACACACACATATACCCGTAGACTCACTCACACAGAGACCCGTAGACTCACACAGACTCACACAGAGACCTGTAGACTCACACAGACTCACACACACAGAGACCCGTAAACTCACTCACACAGAGACCCGCAAACTCATACAGACTCACTCACACAGAGACCCGTAGACTCACACAGACTCACACACAGATACCCGTAGACTCACTCACACAGAGACCGTAGACTCACACAGACTCACTCACACACACAGAGACCCGTAGACTCCTGATCCTGAAACCTACTGTAGATTTGGAGTCTGCATGTCTCTCTCTCTCATCATCATCTTCACGGTGGCTAGGAGATGTTAGCTACCTCGCCTGGTGTACAGGAAGACATGGGTTCGATCCCGATCCTGACGCCTCTTGTATATTTAGAGTTTGCAGTGTCTCTCTCTCATCATCATCACGGTGGCTAGGAGATGTTAGTTACCTCGTCTGGTATACAGGAGGTCGTGGGTCCGATCCCGATCCTGATGTCTGCTGCTGTATATTTGGATTTTTCATAGTCAAAGTCGCAGAGTATAATGTGCGGCAACATTTAATCTATGACATCTGAAATCGTGCACGGCTACAAAGACAAAGATCCCCCACCAGTATAGCCTCGATCGATTGTTGGGGCAAGTGCTGCTAGTAGCGAGCAGCACCTATGAAGGCTACCGGCACTGTGGCACACACAGAGGGGTGGGTGGCCAGCACCACGCCCGGCCGCCTTTGTCTCCCAAGTGGCGATGTTTACGACACACAACCGCACCAGGTACTCATTTGAGGCTGAGTCGACCTAGGGGAGGCCAGTCACGGGACCGCCGGATAATGTTGTTGGATACTCTGAGTTGTTTCGGTAAAGTCACGTAGGTAAAACATGAAATTTAAATTAATAAAAAAAAATACAGTAATTTTTAATTTTAATTTCATGTAGGTGTAGGGGTGTAATTGCGCATGGCTACGAAAGGTGTCGTGTGATTATGCATGGCCACGGATGGCCAACAAACACAAAGGGCGGGTTACGGCCGTACACAGGGGTGGCGCTCGCACCGACGTCCGCATGTACATCCCCACGGGCCCCCCTTGGGGCAAGTCCTATAAAAGGTGATGAGCCGAAAGGCTCGGGAGTCGGGACTCAGCTTTAACCAGAGAAGAACGAAGACCTGCTAGTATAGGCCCGGAGCTCCCTGGCTCGCTGTCCTTCTAAGGGCCGACCAGGGCAAGCCGGTGGCGTGGCCCGAGAGCCCAGACGAAGCTGGTCTGGTGACTCAGGGAGCCGGGATCCCAGCTTAACCAAGCTGGGACAGATAGCCTCCCCTAGTCCCGTAGTGGAGGAGTTGGTATAGGTTAGAGGGGTTAGCTGTCGAGAAATCCCTGTAGCCAAGTAACCTGTACAACTGTGTTGGTGTAATAAATAAGTGTGCCTCCGATCCTGTCGTCAAGCCTCCATATATACTTACTACATCTGGTGTCAGAAGTAAACGTCCAACGATGGACACACGAGGGACGACACGTACCAGGGAGTCGGAGATGGAAGACGCCGCGGCTGAATCCCACCAGTGATGGCCGGGGTCGAATCGGAGCAGCCGGGGCCGAGTACGCCCGCGCCGCTACGACAGGAGGAGGGGGATGCGTCGGCCGAAGGACTCCGGCTGGCCCACTCCCGCCTGGCGGACCTGCTCTACGCCGCGGCCGCCGCGTTGGAGGAGATCACGCGGCTGGGGGTTGGAGGAGCAGCGCGGGTCGACGACGGCAGCCGGCGCGGGGCGACGTTTCCCGCCACCCCGACGCGGCTCGCGGTCAAATTTCCCGCCATCTCTACAGTACGAGCGGAGGGCGGGGCCGGCCCGCGTCACGTGTCTGCTGAGCGCCAAGCACAAGCCGTGACATCATCAACGCCGGCCGGCGCGTCAACATCAGAGCGACCGGCGATGCCATGTGCACGGCCCGCCCACACTGTATCATCGGCGGGGAGCGACGGAGAGCGTTCTGCGGCCACGGACGCCGCCTTACAACAGCGTCTGCCGCCTCTTAAAGAATTTGTCGGCGCTGACGGAGACTGGGGCGGCTTCAAGAGGCGGTTCATCGCTCATCAAGAGATGGCGAACTGGTCGGACGCCGAGGCTCTACGCGCGCTGCCAGCGATGCTGGACAACGACGCCCTGGCTACCCTCACCTCGGCGCCGAGGGAAAAGCGCGCCACTCTACACCTGGCGTTGCAGCTGCTGTCAGCCGTCTATGGGCCGCCTTCGGACTGCAGGCAGCTGTTCCACGATCGGAGTCGGGGCGCCAACGAGTCACCCCTGGCCTTCCGGACGGCTCTCCTGGCTCTGGCGAAGGCTGCTTTCCCAAGGATGGACGAGGAAGGAGTGGATGCCATGGTGGCTGAGAAGCTGCTGCTACTCGCTGACGAGCTGGACGTCAACGTCCTGGCTCAGGACGACGCGGAGATGTCGTCCCTGCTGGTCGCGCGCCACATCCACGGGGGCTTGCGGTCCCTGCGTCGGAAGGCGGCAAAGGGGGCGGCCGGCCATGCCATGGCGACCACCGCCCTCCCATCGGAGGAGGTCTGCGGGGTGGAGCGGCGAGGGGAATGGAGATCGGCGGCACCGCAGGCTCGGAATGGACCGAGCCGCCAGGAGCAGCCCAGGTCATCTGGGGCGCTCACACGCTGCTACAACTGTGGCCTGCAAGGCCACGTTGCGTCAGGATGCCGGGCTCCCCGTCAGCGCGGGGCGACACCTCGTCAGGACGCCACGCCGTCTCCTCCCAAGCTCCAGCAGAGAAATACGGCGAGTCGCGGCACCTCACACGTTTGGCCCACGCACACATCGACACACACTCACGCGCTCAACTAAACAGGGCTCCAAATTCCCCGTCCGTCGCGCGCGATTGTTCGGTAATGCGGCGAGCGCTCCAACCGGGTCAGTGGTCGGAGCTCGCCCATCGTGTCGTTGCCGCGTCGGCGGGATCATCGGTCGTGGTCGGTCACATTGATGGGGTAGAGGTGCGGATTTTAATTGACACAGGGGCATCGGCGACCATTATATCTGATTTAATTTATAACATCCTTCCCGTTCAAAGTCGTCCCTTGCTCCCTGTTGACGTGCCGTGCTATGCCGCTAACGGGGGCTCTCTGGGCATTATTGGCCAAATCCGCGCCACTATCTGCATTGGGGACATTAAATTATCCGGCCCTGTTTTGGTTTCCTCCTCACTCGCGGTTCCGTGCCTGTTGGGGACGGATTTTCTGGCCAAAATGCCCATCCGTATACTTATTGACCAAGGGTGCATTGAGCTCCCATCGGGCCGACGCGTTACATTTCTGTCTTCCCCACCACGGAGCGTCGGGCGTTTGCCACCGTGCAGGCGCTCGTCACAAAACTGTGCGCGTGCCTCCGGGGGCTCAGATGCTCGTCCCTCTTAGGTTGCGTCGGCCGTTTGATGCAGGGGTTGCGGATCGGGGGTCTTGTTGGGTCCATCTCGGGCCGGGGTCAATGGACCCGATTTGCTCGCGGCTCAGACTATGGTGAGAGGGGATGGGGACCCCTTCATTGCAGTCCTTAATGTGGGATCGCGAACGGCCGTGGTTCCTCAAGGGACCGTGCTTGCACACGCAACGCCGGTGCCCTATGAGGAACCACTCGTGGGTCAGGTATCCACCGATCCTCCGTCGCGACCGCATTCGGACTGTGATGACGGATGGCTGGATGCGCTTTGCGCGGGTTCAGTGGACCTGTCTGACTCGCAGCGCGCGCAGCTGCGAGTCCTCCTGAGCGAATTTGCTGACGTTTTTAGTCAACACAAATTTGATATTGGTTGTACAAAATTGCTGCGACACCATATTGACACGGGTGACAGCGCGCCAATCCGCCAAAATCCCTTTCGGTTGAGTCCCGCCGAAAAGGATCATGTCAAATCGGCTGTTGATGACATGCTAGCCGCCGATATCATTTCCCCTTCCAACAGCCCGTGGGGCGCGCCGATCGTTTTGGTGAAAAAACACGACGGCTCACTGAGATTGTGTTGACTTTCGGCGTCTCAACAAAATCTCTGTGGCAGATGCGTACCCGCTTCCTCGGATGGATGAGTCGCTCGACGCCTTGGCCGGTGCGCGATTCTTTTCCACCCTTGATTTGCTATCTGGATTCTGGCAGCTTCCTCTGGATGACGAATCGAAACCTAAGACTGCTTTTCGTACACCGCAGGGCCTCTTCCAATTTAACCGCTTGCCGATGGGTTTACATTCTGCGCCGGCAACTTTTCAGCGGTTAATGGAATTGGTCTTGGCAGGTTTGCAATGGGATTCGTGTTTGATTTACTTAGACGATGTCATCGTCTTTAGCAAATCCTTCGAGGAACACCTCCAGAGGTTGCGTGCTGTTTTTCTCAAAATGCGGGCTGCCAATTTGAAATTTAAACCACAGAAGTGCCATTTACTCCGCGAATCGGTGCGATATTTGGGTCACATTGTTGGGCGCTCGGGATATCCACTGATCCCGCCAAAACGGAATGCGTCAGCTCCTGGCCGACTCCCACCTCTGTGGGAGAGGTCAGGAGTTTCATTGGGTTCGCGTCGTATTATCGGCGATTTGTGGCTGACTTCGCTACGATTGCGAAACCATTGCATGCCTTGACGTCCAAGGGAGTCAGGTTTCATTGGGGCCGGAGGAGGAGGCTGCTTTTCGCGCCCTCAAAATGCTTTGGTGGGAGCTCCGCCGTTGAATTACCCGGATTTTTCACAACCCTTCTTGCTCGATACAGATGCAAGTAACACGGGGATCGGGGCGTGCTGTCCCAGCTCATTGGGGGCGTAGAGCATGTGGTGGCTTACGGTAGTCAGGTACTGTCTCCAGCCGAACAGCGGTACTGCGTTACCCGTCGGGAATTATTGGCGATTGTTTATTTCATTCAGCAGTACCGCCCGTATCTGTACGGTCGGCGGTTCACCGTCCGTACAGATCATGCGGCCCTACAATACGCCCTGCGGGTTCAACAACCATCGGGCCAGTTGTCTCGATGGTTGGAGATTCTCCAAGACTATGACTTTGTCACCACATATCGTAAGGGTCTCCGCCACACGAACGCTGACGCCCTGTCGCGATTGCCACCCACTTCAGAGTGCGCGTGCCTCTTGGGTTCGGGGCGTTGTAGGCCTCCGAACGTCACCACCGAGTCGGTCCTCGTGGCCGCTGCCGATGCACCTTCGGTTTCGGGTCCTATTGAGCAAGAAGGGAGGGATTCGTTGCTGGGGTTGTCGGTCGCGGAATGGGGTCGCCTCCAAATGGAGGACACCTCCCTCCTCGCTCGGCGCCGTCGCGCCGGGGGGGTTGGCCAGGGGTGGAAAACGTTGACTCGTGGGGGTTGTTCCAGGGACTTTTAATGCACTGGGATGGTAAAACCCGGCGCCAGCGGCTCGTGGTGCCTGCTGCTTTAAGGGGTAAGGTGGTATGGGCTGTTCATGAGCGGCTTCTGCACTTGGGGGTTCATAAGACCTTTGCCACGCTCCAGCTAGATTTCTTCTGGCCGGGCATGGAAAAGGACGTGGGGGATCTCTTGGGGTCATGCACGCAATGCGCGCAGAGGAAGCCACCTGCTAGGGGGTCCAACCCTCCGCTGCAGTCCATAAAAGTTTCCCGGGTTAACGAGCTCGTCGCTCTGGACATACTTGGCCCATTTCCCGCTACGCCCAGGGGCAATAGGTATTTACTAACGGGGGTTGAATACTTCACGAGATGGCCTATGGCCTGGCCCCTGGCGAACCAGTCGGCAGCAGCCATCGCGGAGGCCTTTGTCCAGGGCTATGTCCTCGACAAGGGTGCTCCGGAACGGCTGCTTACTGACCAGGGTAGGAATTTTTCTGGTAAACTCCTACGTGAGGTGTGCGACCTCTTGGGTACGGAGAAGGTTCGGACCTCTCCGTATCACCCACAAACTGACGGGATGGTGGAACGGCTGCATCGGACCATCACGTCCATGCTGTCCCAGCAGGTGTCGGTATCCCAGACGGATTGGGACCTCCGCATAGCCGGTGTGTTGCAGGCCTACAGAATGGCTCCTCATGCGGCCACCGGATTTTCCCCTTTCTTTTTAATGTATGGGCGCGAAGTTAACCCCCCTGTGGCGACCCAGCTGAAGCTCTCGGCGCTCCGGCGAAGTCTAATTTGTCCGAACACGTTAAATTTAACATCGCTCAATTGTCTGAGGCGCGGGAAGCGGCCGTGCAAATTCTGAACTCCGCCAGAAGGCGAACGAGAGGCTTCGGTTGGGGCGGGTGCAGGTGGTCAAATGGGAACCAGGGGACAGGGCGTGGTTGCACTGTCCTCAGGTGCCGCTGGCAACCTCGTCGAAATTGGTACGGCCGTGGCGGGGGCCAGTGGAGGTCGTGCAGGTTTTGCGGCCGCAATGTGTTCGCGTCAAATGGGGGAGGCGCCGGTGGTATGTGCACCCCTCAAGGTTAAAACCATTTGTCGCGCCGCCCCGTGGTTCACACACACACACGCATGGCCAAACGTGTGAGGGTGTCGCCGACTCCCCGTCGTCGCTGCACTCGCCTAACCTGACGCCAACTGTTCCGTCCCCAGGTGAAACAGGAGTGACGGGCCCACGCCCACCAACCCTCCCGGTGGGGTCGGGGGTCACTCGGCAGCGACGCCTGACTCTCTGGCACCCGGACCGTCAACAACCTTCACTGAGCGGGCCAGGTCGGGCCCTTGTGACGGGCCCGCCGCGAGAACGCGCGCCAAAACGCGCAGACTGTTGTGAGGTCGGCCGTTGGGGGCCTTGCGGACAATGGAGAGGGTGTTGTGAGGTCGGCCGTTGGGGGCCTTGCGGACAATGGAAAGGGTGTTGTGAGGTCGGCCGTTGGGGGGCCTTGTGGACAATGGGAGGGGTGGCGTCCGGAGTGTATATATATGTTGGTTTTGGGGGGCTTATTCAGGGAGGGCGCGTCGGGATATTTTTTTNCCCTCTCTCTCTCTCTCTTCCTCTTGTTGTTCTGTTAAGGTTCTCTTGTTCTTGTTAGAAATAATTTACGCGAGGCACACACACGGGGGTTTGTGAGGGATACACCTTTATTCGGATTTTTTTTGCAGCCAGGGACGGCTGCGAGCTGTACAGGGGGGGTGATGTAGGGGTGTAATTGCGCATGGCTACGAAAGGTGTCGTGTGATTATGCATGGCCACGGATGGCCAACAAACACAAAGGGCGGGGTTACGGCCGTACACAGGGGTGGCGCTCGCACCGACGTCCGCATGTACATCCCCACGGGCCCCCCCTTGGGGGCAAGTCCTATAAAAGGTGATGAGCCGAAAGGCTCGGGAGTCGGGACTCAGCTTTAACCAGAGAAGAACGAAGACCTGCTAGTATAGGCCCCGGAGCTCCCCTGGCTCGCTGTCCTTCTAAGGGCCGACCAGGGCAAGCCGGTGGCGTGGCCCCGAGAGCCCAGACGAAGCTGGTCTGGTGACTCAGGGAGCCGGGATCCCAGCTTAACCAAGCTGGGACAGATAGCCTCCCCTAGTCCCGTAGTGGAGGAGTTGGTATAGGTTAGAGGGGTTAGCTGTCGAGAAATCCCTGTAGCCAAGTAACCTGTACAACTGTGTTGGTGTAATAAATAAGTGTGCCTCCGATCCTGTCGTCAAGCCTCCATATATACTTACTACATAGGTAAAACATGAAATTAAAATTAAGAAAAAATATATACAATAATTTTTTAATTTTAATTTCATGTAGGTAAAAAATTAAATTAAAATTAATAAAAAATATATACAATAATTTATTAATTATAATTTCATGTAGGTAAAAAATTAAATTAAATTAATAAAAAATAATTTATTAATTTTAATTTCATGTAGGTAAAAAATGAAATTAAAATTAATAAAAAATAAAAACAATTTTTTAATTTTAATTTCATTTTTCACCTACGTGACTTTACCGAAAGAACTAAGAGTATGAATCCTTGCAGTCACGAAAGCTTCATATCTAGAATGTTGTTGGAAGCAGCCGGAAAACAGGAATCGCCCAGGGCCAGATAACCGATGATGGACTGCATCTCCAATTCTGGTTCTTTAAAACTGTGGTGTGTACTGATCTTCCAGGCCGCGTTTGTAGATTCCACTAGTTCTGAAGCTTTCGTGACTGCAAGGAATCATTTCGGTAAAGTCAGAAATAAAATAAAACAAATCACGAAGAAGGAAAATAATAAAGTAATAAAAATGAAACATAATAAAATAATTCTCACGACGTTTCGGCCACAACGCAAGCAGCCGTCCTCAGGTGAAGAACAGGTCTGTCGGAAAGACAGCGTCTGAATGAGCACAACCAGGCTTGGAGCGTCTATTTAAGCTGGGTTAGAGGGGGAAGAGCGCCTTGACAAAATAATTTGCATATCAAGAGGAATTTTGCATATTTATGGGAAATGCAGGTATGGGATTAGTACTACTTGTGAAATGCGTAGGAGGTGGGCGGGTGGTTTCAAAGTCATATTATGCCCGTGCATTATGTAGGATTAGCAGCATCAAAGGGAGGGGATAGGGGTAGAAACTGGGCTGTGGTCTCGTGTTGGGCGGTGGTGGCCGGTCTAACGACACAATCTAACCTACTAGAATTCGTGAATTCTAGTAGGTTAGATCGCTCAATTAGTCTGCCGCGTTCACAAATGATTCGTTCAGTGTGAGACCGCAAAAAACAGCGGTGGCTTGCCAGATGTTAGCTACCTCGCCTGGTATACAGGAGGTCGTGGGTTCTATAGGAGATGTTAACTACCTCGCCTGGTATACAGGAGTTGTGGGTTCTATAGGAGATGTTAACTACCTCGCCTGGTATACAGGAAGTCGTGGGTTCTCTAGGATGTTAACTACCTCACCTGGTAAACAGGAAGTCGTAGATTATGTAGATGTTAACTCTTTTNCCTGGTATACAGGAGGTCGTGGTTCTAGAGATGTTAACTACCTCACCTGGTATACAGGAGGTCGTGGGTTCGATGTTGACCCTCACCTGGTCAACAGTTGGAATGTGCCCATCACTATTACCGATTTCGATTTAAATTTTCTGCAGGGATTCATCTTCTTGGTTCTTTCGGTAAATGAGAAGGGTATAAAATGATAAAATAAAAATTAAAGTAATTCCACGGCTGCTGGTTGTGGCCGACGTGTGAGTTTTATTAGTTTTATTTTATATATTCTTCTACGTGTTTACCGAAAGAACCAAGAGACTATTAAGCCAATTCAGGGCACCGCATCTAAATTGTCCTGCAAGTGCGGCCAATCCCCTTGCACCGGGAAACGTGGGACTCTACTTAGGGAGTTTAACACTTGTGAGGCTTTCGCAAATATTGTTCATAATCAACGTTTGTTTCGCGTTATTTAAAATGTGTCGTAACCCTCCAACACCCGACACGGCCAATCAGTAAAAAAGTGTCACGTTGACAAAAGACAAATAGTTCACTACTTTAGCCACACCGGTGTGTTCCACAACATTTACAATTTGAGTGACGCGTTTCGCTGTAATTGCATGCATCGCTCGCGTTCGCTTCAAACACGGGGGGCTAAAGCAGTGAACTTTTTGTCTTTTTCAACGTGACACTTTTTTACTGATGGCCGTGTCGGTGGGGAGGGTTACGACACATTTATAAATAACGCGATCTAAACCCAAAAACGTTGATTATGAGGGACCCTTTGGATTGAAAATTAGCCAAGCAATCCCATTGCACTGCGTGTGAGTATTCAGTGTGGGGGCCAGTGGGGGGGGGGGTCACAGCGCTTGAGGTATCTTTAAAGCTGTGGGACCATAGAATGCATCTCCTAGCCACGTGATGATAACACTGGTCAAAAAAAAATTCTGGCCTGGACTTTTGCAGCTGTTCTCGACTAATTTCAGGGTGCTGATTCCAAATCTGATCTCAGATTTGCTCCATCACATCATTTTATGCTATCGGCATCCCCATTTTCATTGATTTTACCCGAAATTAACTCTGTCACTTATGATTGCAAGTTGTTGCGAGTCAGTGACTGCTTTAGTGTTAAAACATGCTGTATTTTTAGGATAGTGTGTTTATAATATATTTTATGTAGATATCCACATTTATTTAATATTTTTCTTCCGCAGTTTTTATTGAAAATGCAATATTTGATATCTCAAAACCTGATGTGATAGACAACTGATGCCAGATTTGGAATCAGCACCCCAAAATTACCTTATGCCAGAAAAGGTTGTTGACCAGTGTAATTTAATCAATGAACGAGCGTACCAAAACTGCATAGAGGCCTCCAACATAACACACGAATGGACACCCACCGTTCCCAAACACCTTAACACTTTTAATAGCTGCACAACACACGTATACATAATGCCGTGCAATCATATTATAATCACATTATATGCGGTAATCAGTACACACAATAGAAACGGTCGTTTTTACTTTAAAATTTCAGACTTCTTCACTTCTGTTTAAAGCTTTCGTGACTGCAGGGATTCATCTTCTTGGTGCTTTCGGTAAAGTCATGTAGAAGGGAAATAATAATAGAATAAAAACCTGTTCTTAAAACATAATAAATAATATTTATTATGTTTTATTTTATTATTTTATTATTTCCCTTCTACGTGACTTTACCGAAAGAACCAAGAAGATTATTCACTTCTCTCGATGCATTCCGATCACTGGGTTTTCGCTAGCGGCTAGAACCGACACCAATGAGGTCCCAATGCGGACTACGGGACTTGGAGAAATATAAGCAAGTGGCTCGTGAAAACTCACATTGCGTGCAAATTTTGTTAAACAGCTTTTTTGGTCAACCCGCCACTCGATCATTTTAACGCCACAGCTTAGGGACTCTTCTACTTACGCACATTTCACTTGTGAACTTTCAGAGATACGAACAAACCCAGTTTCCCGTTCGGACCGAGAGTCATAAGTTCAACCACCACGCAATAGATGGCGGTATATATATGCTTGGTTCTTTCGGTAAAGTCTACATCTGCAAAACGTGAAGACACCAGTGGCATCTACATCTGCAGAATATGAAGAACCAGTGGCATCTACATCTACAGAACGTGAAGACACCAGTGGCATCTACATCTACAGAACGTGAAGAACCAGTGGCATCTACATCTGCAGAACGTGAAGAACCAGTGGCATCTACATCTGCAGAACGTGAAGAAGCAGTGACATCTACATCTGCAGAACGTGAAGAATCAATGGCATCTACATCTGCAGAACGTGAAGAACCAGTGGCATCTACATCTGCAGAATGTGAAGAACCAGTGGCATCTACATCTGCAGAACGTGAAGAACCAGTGTCATCTACATCTGCAGAACGTGAAGAATCAATGGCATCTACATCTGCAGAACGTGAAGAACCAGTGGCATCTACATCTGCAGAATGTGAAGAACCAGTGGCATCTACATCTGCAGAACTCGAATAACCAATGGAATCTACGTCTACAGAAGATTATACAACGTTTAAAGCCATTCCGCCGTGTTTCGTGTACACGCCATACAACGTTTGGAATCGACAGGAGTAAAGATGGACTTACAAACAAATTGACTTCCGAATAGACCTCTGAAATCTAACTTGTTAGTAAGTAAAGGAGTCCCTGTAGTAGTAGTTAGGAGCTTTTGCGTTGTGTTGGTAAACCCAACACCACCACGCGACAACACAGCCCAATGAGTTTCGATTTAAAGCTTTCGTGACTGCAGGGATTCATCTTCTTGGTTCCTTCGGTAAAGTCACGTAGAAGGGAAGTAATAAATAATAAAAATAAAACATAAGCCGTCCGCAGGTGAGGACGGCTGCTTGCGTTGTCGCCGAAACGTCGTGAGAATTATTTTATTATGTTTTATTTTTATTATTTTATTACTTCCCTTCTACGTGACTTTACCGAAAGAACCAAGAAGATGAAGCCCAAAGAGTGTTAGGGGTTGGTGTCGCGTAAACCAAACCTGTTGATTAGTTACTTAGTTCAGCAATTACCGGTGAGTGTGTGTGTGTTGGAGAGTAAACCCACGACAACATTTACAATTTTAGGCTAATCGCCTGACGAGGCTTCTGCTGCTGCCTGTTGTTCTTGTTGTAATCATTTGTGAAACGTCTCGTTAACTAGAATTGTTGCGGATTTTGCTCTCTGACACACACAGACCCATAGACTCTCCAGTGTAAGGAGTCTACGGGTCTCTGTGTGAGTCTATGGGTCTCTGTGTGAGTCTATGGGTCTCTGTGTGAGTCTATGGGTCTCTGTGTGAGTCTATGGCTCTCTGTGTGAGTCTATGGGTCTCTGTGTGAGTCTATGGGTCTTTGTGTGAGTCTATGGGTCTCTGTGTGAGTCTATGGGTCTCTGTGTGAGCCTATGGGTCTCTGTGTGAGTCTATGGGTCTCTGTGTGAGTCTATGGGTCTTAGTGTGAGTCTATGGGTCTCTGTGTGAGTATATGGGTCTCTGTGTGAGTCTATGGGTCTCAGTGTGAGTCTATGGGTCTCTGTGTGAGTCTATGGGTTTCTGTGTGAGTCTATGGGTCTCTGTGTGAGTCTATGGGTCTCTGTGTGAGTCTATGGGTCTCTGTGTGAGTCTATGGGTCTCTGTGTGTGTTTAATTTCTTTCGCACTATATGTAGCCAACGGTACTCTTGCTAATATGACTTCGTTTTCTGTTATACTGTTCCTAATTTGCCCGTAAATTTACCAATTTCTCCTGCTGTAATGCAAAGCTATAGATATCTCAAAACACTTCGTTCAGGGCTAGTAACCACTTGTTATTTTACCGGGTAAGATGCCACTGAGCTTCTATTTAGTAGTTCTTTTCAGAAGTGACTTTGGCCATCACAAATGATCGCAGCTCAACGGAGTGGGATTATTATCATCATCATCATCAACGCCGTTAAATTTCGATTTAAAGCTTTCGTGACTGCAGGATTCAACTTATTGGTTCTTTCGGTAAAGTCACGTAGAAGGGAAGTAATAAATAATAAAATAAAACAAATAAAACATAATAAAATAATTCTCACGACGTTTCGGCCACAATGCAAGCAGCCGTCCTCAGGTGAAGAACATGTCTTTCGATAAGACAGAGTCTGTCTTAGACAGAGTCTGTCTTATCGAAAGACATGTTCTTCACCTGAGGACGGCTGCTGAGGACGGCTGCTTGCGTTGTGGCCGAAACGTCGTTAGAATTATTTTATTATGTTTTATTTGTTTCATTTTATTATTGTATTACTTCCCTTCTACGTGATGACTTTACCGAAAGAACCAAGAAGATCAACGCCGTCGTGTGGACATTTCTTGCAGAAGCCAAATACTCTAAATGCCGTGACATTGATCCTAAATGTGGAGGAGAAAACCCAAGGACCCGGAGAAAAATCCACGCGACCACGGGAGAGAGAGAGACACAAACTCCAAATATACAAAAGCAGCAGCAGGCGTCAGGGTCAGGATCAAACCCACGACCTCCTGTATACCAGGCGAGGCAGTTAACATCTCCTAGCCACTGTGATGATGATGAGAGAGAGAGACACAAACTCCAAATATACAGCAGCAGGCAGCGTCAGGGTCTGAATCAAACCCACGACCTCCTGCATACCAGGCGAGGCAGTTAACATCTCCTATCCACCGTGATGATGAGAGAGAGAGAGACACAGACTCCAAATATACAGCAGCAGGCATCGTCAGGGTCGGGGTCAAACCCACGACCTCCTGTATACCAGGCGAGGCAGTTAACATCTCCTAGCCACCGTGATGATGATGAGAGAGAGAGAGAGACACAGACTCCAAATATACAGCAGCAGGCATCGTCAGGGTCGGGGTCAAACCCACGACCTCCTGTACCCAGGCGAGCTAGTTAACATCTCCTAGCCACTGTGATGATGAAGAGACGCAAACTCCCTCCCTCCCCTCCCTCCCTCCCTCCCTCCGCATACCCCGAGTGTTTCTCTGAAGACGTTATTACATATTCTTAGGGGTCTTTTTCCGGTAAAGTCACGTAGGCAAAAACATAAAAAGTAAAATAAAATAAAAATCACGACTTTCGGAGGCAACAGCTGTCTTCAGGTGGTACCGTCACAGCCACGAACGCCGTATCAAGTGAATGACGTTATTGATTTCAGTAGATGGTTTGGTTAATGAAGCTCAGGACCCTCCAGACCCTGTTGAACATCGAGGTCGGACCACAGGATCCACGTCCGCCCACTCCCGTCACGTACTGTCGCCCATCCACCTCCTTGCACAGCAGTGGCGAAGTGTGGTCCTGATACACGCGCAACGAGAGACAGAGACACAGATCCTCTAGNTAACAAGACTGTCGGGGGCAAGTGCTGTGGAAGCGAGTCGCAGCACTCATGAAGGCCGGCAAACTGTGGGCACACGAGGTGTATGTCTCTGGTTTTGTGTTTGTCTCTCTCTCAATGTATCTCAGGAAGAACGCAATCAACCAGGTGGGTGTTGACTGTTGTGTTATCCGACTCTCTGTTGCATTACATTACATGTATAAGTATACTAGATTTATCTTCTTGGTTCTTTCGGTAAAGTCACGTAGAAGGGAAGTAATAAATAATAAAAAGAAACATAATAAAATAATTCTACGATTAGCACCGAGAAAACCAAGAAGATGAATCCCTGCAGTCACGAAAGCTTTAAATCGAAATTTAACCAGGTAGGGTGTTGACTGTTGTGTTATCCGACTCTCTGTTGTATTACATTACATTTCGAAATTTTGCTAGGTTATTTAATTCAGTGTGTCTCTCTCCCTGTCTCCCCTTTTTTTCCAAGCTTTTGCAGCGTGCCACTCATTGACATGCTAATTTTTCTAACCCCCTCCCTCTTCTCCGCCCCTCTCTCTATTTAAGGCCTCGATACAGAAGCGTGGTTTCTCTGCCTATGTTTGTGTCTCTCTATGTATCTCTGTGATATCTGTCTCTGCTTATTTGCTGTCTATATGTCTCTGGAAGAACGTAATCAACCAGGTAGGGTGTTGACTGTTGTGTTATCCGACTCTCTGTTGTATTACATTACATTTCTAAGTATACTAGATTTGCGTTTCTATTTCATTAATACCTGATGATGATTGCTTGTGTTGCAATCGAAACGTCGTATGCTAGTATTTAATTTATTACTTTCTCTTTATACGTGACTTTACCGAAAGAACCAAATAGTCATTCCTGCAGTCACGAAAGCTCCAAATTAAGTAAGTTGGAGGTGCTGCACATAGCTTTTACAATTGCCAGTGCACATTATACAGACGCTATTTGCATTTGCTGTACTCTACTGTTACAGTGACCACAGATAGCGTATCTAATTCGAGTCTTAATCACGTGCAGCATTCCCCACGTGAGATTAGTTTGGCTTTACACCACCTCCTACCGTTGGCACAGCTCACAGCTCTCGATGGGACGTTTTCAGTGAGTTTTTTTGGTGGCTTTTCTGGCTTCCTCCAAAATTTTTGCTTAGCTGAGTCAGGGCGTGATCTGTGAAATACTGGATATCTGTGGAAACTAGATTCTTAGCTCATCGGATTCCTCCAGTATAAATAAATATCCTGCTTCTGATTCTGTCATGAGGTTGGGCTGTGTATGTGTGATTCAGAAATTAATCATTTGTGATTCGCGTGGCAGGTTGTGTAAGTCGCGGGTTCCATCCCAACCCTGACGCCGGGTATAGTTTTAAATCCTTTATATTAAGTTCACTTGCTTGCGCGCTTACGACCGTGCAAATCTTTCAGTCGTTTCTTAACCCACTTCCCGTGATCCAATCGAGTTGACATTTTGCACACAGACTCGTTGTGCGTGACAATTTATTTTCGTGAAATTTTTTTTCCAAAATTTGACACTTTTTAGAAAAAATATTTTAATTACCAATTGCTTAATGGTGGCAGGCAATCATCTGACCCATAGGTGGCAGCCATCTCAAGCCAGAGGACGAGAGGACTCTAGCCGCCACGCATATAAAGGATTTATAGTGAAAAACTTTGTTTTTACGGCTTCATTTATTGGAGTTTGCCAAAGAGTAATTGCTGCAGTCACGAAAGCTCCAAATTAAGTTTGGGGGTGGGTTGACAAATTTAACATAATAAAATAATTCTCACGACGTTTCGGCCACAACGCAAGCAGCCGTCCTCAGGTGGAGAACAGCGTCTGTCGAGTAGACAGTCTTCTCGAAACGTCGTGAGAATTGTATTTTATTATGTTTATTTTTATTATTTATTATTTCCACTCTACGTGACTTTACCGAAAGAACCAAGAAGATATAAACAGACTGCAGGGACAAGTGTTGTTAGTAGCGAGTAGCAGTAGCAGCTACACAAAAAGGTCCCCAGGTAGCCTCTGACAGACTGCAGGGGCAAGTGCTGTAAGTAGCGAGTAGCAGCAGCAGCTACACAAAAAGGTCCCCCATGTAGCCTCTGACAGACTGCAGGGGCAAGTGCTGTAAGTAGCGAGCAGCAGCTACACAAAGACAAAGGTTCCCCAGGTAGCCTCTAACAGACCGCAGGGGCAAGTGCTGTTAGCAGCGAGTAGCAGCAGCAGCAGCACTGCCTATTAAGGCCTGGCACGGCCATTTTTATTATAACGGATCATATTGGTCAAGAAAGGCGACTCCGTGTGAAACTTACGCGACATCTGCGCCACGCGTGCGTCGCTTGTGTTCTAGAGCTGTCCTACAAATGTACGGTCTCAGAAGACCATGGAATCATGAGACATCACTTCATTCGATTGGCGACTAAGTGACGCCACCACGGCGCCTGTGCCAGGCCAGGTGCACTTTGAGGCTATCACGTGAAAATCGAAGGCTCGGTAGCAGGAGGTCTCAGGACAGACCCAGCAGGTGCCATGGGTTAACTACTGTGCCAGGCTAGGTGCAGGAGGTCTCTGGACAAAACCCAGCAGGTGCCATGGGTTGCCTGACTTATGTGCCAGGCTAGGTGCAGGAGGTCTCGGGACAGACCCCGCAGGTGCCATGGGTTGGCCGACTGAGATGACCGGTAGATGCACCACACCAAACTGTACCCCCCTATTGTGCCAGGCTAGGTGCAGGAGGTCTCGGGACAGAACCCAGCAGGTGCCATGGGTTGGCTGACTGAGATGACCGGTAGATGCACCACCAGCTGTACCCCCTACTGTGCCAGGCTAGGTGCAGGAGGTCTCGGGACAGACCCCAGCAGGTGCCATGGGTTGCCTGACTGAGATGACTGGTAGATGCACCACACCAAGCTATACCCCCCTACTGTGCCAACTTGCTCCCGTTTAGCCCCCCCGGCGCTCCACTCGTTGTTGTGAGCATCGCTCCTCTGCCCTCCGTTCTTGCAGGAGGGCGACTGCCTCCAACTGCCCAGCAGCAGCGTCCTTCGATTTAAACTCACACACACACACCCAGGGCTTCTCCACTTACCCCACACATGTCGTAGGAGGCACAGAGTTTTCTGCTGGTCACCGTGGCGTTCAACACGACCTGGCATTCACTCTGCTCCATGATGCTCACGCGGTTTGAAACGGCGGAACCTGGACACCAAACACACAACACACGGCGTCCGTCAAGATCGTTATATTTAATCCATTTCACGTCAAATGTTACTGTTGCCATTGGAACGGGGTGGGGTGGTTGACGGAGCGGATTGCACGGCAGGTTTGATTCCCAGCCCCCCGGTCTCACAGGAGATGTTAACTACCTCGCCTGGTATACAGGAGGTCGTGGGTTCGATCTCGACCCTGACGATGCCTGCTGCTGCTGTATATTTCGAGTCTGTGTCTCTCTCATCATCATCACGGTGGCTAGGAGATGTTAACTACCTCGCCTGGTGTGCAGGAGCTCGTGGGTTCGACCCTGACCCTGACGATACCTGCTGCTGTATATTTGGAGTCTGGATTTGATGGCCACCACAAAGCTTTCCCTGGGCCGACTGAATTTTTCTCCACCCCCCCCCCCCCCCNATGGCTGATGATGATGACCTCCACAATAGGCGGCAGACTTTGTGCCACTCGCTCGCGTTCGCGTCTCTGGCAGCGATCGTCGGCAATCCGATGCAGTGCTTCCTGAACCGCAGAAGGCATTTAACCCGAGCGAGACAAACGGGGCAACTGAAACCGGATGGAGGGACGGACGAAAGAATGGACAAACAGAAGAAGGGTCAGATGGACGAGGAGACGGATGAAGGGACTGACAAACAGATGGACGAAGGGACGAACGGACACAAAACGCTTGCTACCTATGACCGAGCAGGATTTGCCCGGCAGAGGCACTTGCTGTAGACGGTGGGGCAGGCACGCGGGCACAATCTGGTCCGACAGGCTGACGGTGATGACCAGGCCCACCAGGGCCACGTCATAGTCCCACGTGGAGGCGTTGAACTTGGGTGCTGAGCGATGCTCCCGATGTAGTAGCTGGTGGTGCGGTTGTTGTTGTTGAACTCGACGAACCATTCGCGCGGATTCAGCGACCTGCAGGGAGAACATTGAGATGCTCCAGTCACGTTGTCCGCCGGTGACAATTCGGAAGAGTGTGTCTGTGTGTGTGTCTGTGTGTGTGTCTGTGTGTGTCTGTGTGTGTGTATGTGTGTTTGTTTGTGTGTGTGTCTGTGTGTGTGTGTCTGTGTGTGTGTCTGTGTGTGTCTGTGTGTGTGGTGTGTGNATGTGTGTGTCTGTGTGTGTATGTGTGTGTGTGTGTGTGTCTGTGTGTGTGTCTGTGTGTGTGTATGTACTGTATGTCATCTCTGTCAGTCGACCCGTGGCACCTGCTGGGTCTGCCCCGTGACCTCCTGCCAGCGGGCGTTCGACACTTCACGTGGCCTCAAGGTGCACGTGACGGTGACGTCGTGGTGACGTCACCGCCACTTAGTGGCACTGGCGGTTGTGTGTTGGTGGTGTGAGTGTGGCTGTGTGGGTGGTCTGTGTGTTGTATGTCATCTCGGTCAGTCGACCTGTCGCACCTNCTGGCTGCCCCGTGACCTCCTGCCAGCGGGCGTTCGACACTTCACGTGGCCTCAAGGTGCACGTGGCCTGGCACAACGTGTGACGTCACCGCCACTTAGTGGCGAATGGCGGTTGTTGTTGTTGTGTGCGTGTGTGTGTGTGGAAGGTGTGTGTGTGTGTCTGTGTGTGTCTGTGTGGTGTGTGTCTGTGTGTGTGTGTGTCATCTCGGTCAGTCGACCCGTGGCACCTGCTGGGTCTGCCCCGTGACCTCCTGCCAGCGGGCGTTCGACACTTCACGTGGTCTCAAGGTGCACGTGGCCTGGCACAAGCGTCGTGGTGACGTCACCGCCACTTAGTGGCGAATGGCGGTTGTTGTTGTTGTTGTTGATGTGTGTGTGCCTCAGTACTTGGTGCGATAAGATCGCCAATAGGGAGACAAAGGCCCGGGTTGGTTTGGCCACTCACCCACTCGTGTGCCGTGCCGGCCTTCATAGGTGCTCGCTAACAGCACTTGCCCCTACAGTCTGTTACAGGTATATGGGGGATCTTTGTCGCTGTCTTTCTGCTCGTGTGTGTGTCTGTCTCAACCCCTGACCTCCTCGCTTGGTGCCTGACGCAACGCTGCGATGGATGTCAGCAATGCCAGGGAGGGAATGGCCAATTCTAAAATCAGCTTTCCCCATCGTGATGCTTGTAGCCACCACAGCGTCAAAAGGAGGGACGTTTGAAAAGGCCTGGTAACCCCTCCACCTTCAACACAAGAACCACTACAAAACGTGTTCAAAATGTGACTCAGCTTGTGCCAGAAGCCCGGAGGTACAGGCTCTATGACGTCTCCTGGCCAAACCCCATTTGGCGGAGCCAGGAGACTGATCCTACACCCTCGGGGTTTATCCAGAAACGGCAAAAAGCCACTGCGGGTAGCCACGTGGAATAGTGTATTGGTTTGGCCATGTTTGTTTGTTGTAGTACAGAGTTAGAATGATGGCTTAATCTAAGTTGTCTTGTGGTTGTTGTTGTTGTTTGACTTGCATCCCACTGGGATTTTTGCACAGCGTTGGTGTACGGTGCTTTTTCTGCATATTTTGCTGTCTTTTCTTGGATTTTCTGTTTGCACTCAGTCACATAGTCACTTTAAGATGTTTTTTGTTCATGTTTTTTTGTTTGTTGCACCCGATTCAAGAGCCGAATGGCTCACAAGGCTATACCTAATAAATGAACTTGAACTTGATGTTCGAATGCTCACTGCAGAGGAGAGGCTGCTACTCCTTTCCGGGAGCTGAATGGTACTGCCTGGGTCTCTGTTGTATTCAGGTCGGGTGGACTGGCTCTTGCTCCAGTCACCATGAGGGGTGGACAGTCCTCTACTCGGTGGAGACGACTGCCAAACAACAGGGTGGCTCTTCTTTTGAACCAAATAATGAAGGGGGCGTGGGAGCGTGGCAGTGAGGTGTGGGAAGCTGTAAGCCCCAGCTACTGTGGGCTCGCCTTCCATCAACCAGAGGTGAGGACTAGTGGTGGTTACTTATGCCCCTACCGAAGATGAACATCAGTGGAGGGATGCAGGCAAGGCCGATGAGTCGGATGCCTTCGATAACCTCCAATCACAGGTGCTAACTTTAGTGGCTTCTCAGGCTACAGTCATCCTGTTGGGTGATAATGCACGAGTGGGTCGTGATGCTGGCACCTGACTGGGGTGATTGGAAGGCATGGGCCAGATCAGCTCCATATAGGATCCCATTTAAACCCCACAGTGGCCTGGTCTCAGCTAGCTGATGAAAGTTGCAAGCGAGAAGTTGATCCTCCTGATGCTGAGGGGAAATGGGCAATGTTCAGGACTGTGGCTCAAGCAGCTGCAATGGCTGATTTGGGTACACCTTGCAGAGATGCTGGCTGACAGAGGAGGTGTTCTTGCTGGCTGAGAAAAAGGAACAGGCCCACTCTCACCATCTCTAGCATGATGAGGCTTACCGCAGCCTTTGCTTGAAGGTTCTGAAAGTCGTGCGGCAATGCAAGGATGGTTGGTGGTCGCAGTTTGCTGAGGAGATGGAGTCTGCCTAGCAGCTCGCGATCAACAAATCACTCTTTACCTCTTTAAAAAAGTTATTTTCAGCACCACACCTATCACCATCATTAGGGGAAAGAAAGGTGGTCCGATCCCCGACCCCAGGAACAGGTTTGCAGATTTGCTGAGCATTTCTGTGAGGTCTTGAGGGAGGGGAAATCCCTGAACGTGGAAAACATCATTGGGCAAAGTTGGACTACCATGCTGAGGCTGCAGTGGCTCAAATATTGGAAGAAGTAGTCACCCCCTGTGAGTGGCTGGCTGAAGTGCCATTGGATGAGTTGGTTGGTGGCATTTGTGCGCAGACTGCCCTAAATGACATCATAATAACAGTCTGGACCACTGGATAGGTTCTGCAGGATTGGAAGGATGCCCTGGTGGCCCCCCTCTCTAAGAAAGGGGACCACACAGACTGTAACAACTATAGGGGCATCTCCCTCCTCAGTGTGCCGGGAAAGATTTTGGCAAAGTTTATTCAACATCGCCTTGCTAGGCACACTGAGGAGAGGCTTGCGGAGCCCAATGCGGTTTCAGGAAAGGGCGGTCCTGCACATATGTCATATTTTCTGTCTTCCTACTACAAGACCTACAACTCTGATTTAATGACTGGGTTAAGGTTGATGATACCATCAGTAGGCCTGGACTCTGGCTTGTTATTTGTGCTTATGGAGTCCCTGACTATTTGCTCACGATCATTAAGGACCTTCATGATGGTGAGCAGGCCCAGGTAAAATTACGTCGCTGGGAGTCGGAGCAATTCCATGATCACTTGGGGTGCAACAGGGATGTCCTCTGGCTCTCACATTAGTTAGCATCTATTTCGACCACGTAGTTCGTGAAGCCTTCAATAGCTGTACCGGGGGAATTGCCATCTAGTACAGATACAATGGCAGACTGATCGATGCCCGGGTGCGGTCAAGGGATGGCTCCCTATTGCTCAACCATGTTATGTATGCCGATGACCTGGTAATTGCTGCTCACTCAGAGTAGGAGTTGGAGGCGCCTCTGCTGAACCTGGAGCGTGCCACGAAGAGTTGGGGCCTTACCATCAGCCCCCAAAACTAAGCACCTGCCTGGGTATTTTGTACCATCGGACACTCCACCGACACAATTCCAAATCGGTGATGGGGCAGTTGTTGAGAGAGTGGAGAGTTTCCCATACCTGGGCAGTGTGCACATGACGAGCACCGGTTTGACAGTCTTATTCT
>WFAB01001557.1:0-52500 GCA_018977245.1 Lethenteron camtschaticum | reverse complement strand
GTAGTAATAGGGTAGTGATAGTGGTAGCGATAGTGGTAGTGATAGGGTAGCGATAGGGTAGCGATAGGGGTAGCGATAGGGTAGCGATAGGGTAGCGATAGGGTAGCGATAGGGTAGCGATAGGGNTAGCGATAGGGTAGTGATAGGGGTAGCGATAGGGTAGTAATAGGGTAGTAATAGGGNTAGTAATAGGGGTAGTATAGGGTAGTGATAGGGGTAGTGATAGGGTAGTGATAGGGTAGTGATAGGGGTAGTGATAGGGTAGCAATAGGGTAGTAATAGGGGTAGTAATAGGGTAGTGATTGGGTAGCAATAGGGGTAGTGATAGGGGTAGTGATAGGGGTAGTGATTGGGGTAGCAATAGTGGTAGTGATAGGGGTAGTGATAGGGGTAGTGATTGGGGTAGCAATAGGGGTAGTGATAGGGGTAGTGATAGGGGTAGTGATTGGGGTAGCAATAGGGGTAGTGATAGGGGTAGTGATAGGGTAGTGATAGGGGTAGTGATTGGGGTAGCAATAGGGTAGTAATAGGGTAGTAATAGGGGTAGTGATAGGGGTAGTGATAGGGTAGTGATAGGGGTAGTGATAGGGGTAGTGATAGGGTAGCAATAGGGGTAGTAATAGGGGTAGTAATAGGGGTAGTGATTGGGGTAGCAATAGGGGTAGTGATAGGGTAGTGATAGGGTAGTGATAGGGGTAGTGATTGGGGTAGCAATAGGGTAGTAATAGGGTAGTGATAGGGTAGTGATAGGGTAGTGATTGGGNTAGCAATAGGGGTAGTGATAGGGGTAGTGATAGGGTAGTGATAGGGGTAGTGATTGGGGTAGCAATAGGGGTAGTGATAGGGTAGTGATAGGGTAGTGATAGGGGTAGTGATTGGGGTAGCAATAGGGGTAGTAATAGTGGTAGTGGTAGGGGTAGTGATTGGGGTAGCAATATGGGTAGTAATAGGGTAGTGATAGGGTAGTGATAGTGGTAGTGATAGTGGTAGTAATAGGGTAGTGATAGGGTAGCGATAGGGGTAGCGATAGGGGTAGCGATAGGGGTAGCGATAGGGTAGTGATAGGGTAGCGATAGGGGTAGCGATAGGGTAGCGATAGGGGCAGTGATAGGGGTAGCGATAGGGTAGCGATAGGGTAGCGATAGGGTAGTGATAGGGGTAGCGATAGGGTAGTGATAGGGGTAGCGATAGGGTATCGATAGGGGTAGCGATAGGGGCAGTGATAGGGTAGCGATAGGGGTAGCGATAGGGGTAGCGATAGGGGTAGCGATAGGGTAGCGATAGTGGTAGCGATAGGGTAGCGATAGGGTAGCGATAGTGGTAGCGATAGGGGTAGCGATAGGGTAGCGATAGGGTAGCGATAGGGTAGCGATAGGGTAGCGATAGGGTAGCGATAGGGGTAGCGATAGGGTAGCGATAGGGGTAGCGATAGGGTAGCGATAGGGTAGTGATAGGGGTAGCGATAGGGTAGCGATAGGGGTAGCGATAGGGTAGTAATAGGGGTAGTAATAGGGGTAGTGATAGGGGTAGTGATAGGGTAGCAATAGGGTAGTAATAGGGTAGTGATTGGGGTAGCAATAGGGGTAGTGATAGGGGTAGTGATAGGGGTAGTGATAGGGGTAGTGATTGGGTAGCAATAGGGATAGTAATAGGGGTAGTGATAGGGGTAGCAATAGGGTAGTGATAGGGGTAGCGATAGGGTAGTAATAGGGGTAGCGATAGGGGTAGCGATAGGGGTAGCAATAGGGGTAGCGATAGGGGTAGTGATAGGGTAGTGATAGGGTAGTGATAGGGGTAGCGATAGTAATAGGGTAGTAATAGGGGTAGTAATAGGGTAGTGATAGGGTAGTGATAGTAATAGTAATAGGGTAGTAATAGGGGTAGTAATAGGGGTAGTGATAGGGGTAGTGATAGGGTAGTGATAGGGGTAGTGATAGGGGTAGTGATAGGGTAGTGATAGGGTAGTGATAGGGGTAGCAATAGGGGTAGTAATAGCGGTAGTAATAGGGGTAGTGATTGGGGTAGCAATAGGGGTAGTGATAGGGTAGTGATAGGGTAGTGATAGGGGTAGTGATTGGGTAGCAATAGGGATAGTAATAGGGTAGTGATAGGGTAGTGATAGGGGTAGTGATTGGGTAGCAATAGGGNTAGTGATAGGGTAGTGATAGGGTAGTGATAGGGTAGTGATTGGAGTAGCAATAGGGGTAGTGATAGGGTAGTGATAGGGGTAGTGATAGGGTAGTGATTGGGGTAGCAATAGGGTAGTAATAGGGTAGTGGTAGCGGTAGTGATTGGGGTAGCAATAGGGTAGTAATAGGGGTAGTGATAGGGGTAGTGATAGTGGTAGTGATTGGGGTAGCAATAGGGTAGTAATAGGGTAGTGATCGGGTAGCGATAGGGTAGCGATAGGGTAGCGATAGGGGTAGTGATAGGGTAGCGATAGGGGTAGCGATAGGGGTAGTAATAGGGGTAGTAATAGGGTAGTGATAGGGGTAGCGATAGGGTAGCGATAGTGGTAGCGATAGGGTAGCGATAGGGTAGCGATAGGGGTAGCGATAGGGTAGTGATAGGGGTAGTGATAGGGTAGTGAATAGGGTAGCGATAGGGTAGCGATAGGGTAGTAATAGGGGTACTGATAGTGGTAGAGATAGGGTAGTGATAGGGGTAGCGATAGGGTAGCGATAGTGGTAGCGATAGGGTAGCGATAGGGGTAGCGATAGGGTAGCGATAGGGTAGTGATAGGGGTAGTGTAGTGATAGGGGTAGTGATTGGGGTAGTGATAGTGGTAGTGATAGTGGTAGTGATAGGGGTAGTGATAGGGTAGCGATAGGGGTAGCGATAGGGTAGCGATAGGGGTAGCGATAGGGATAGTGATAGGGGTAGTGATTGGGNTAGTGATAGTGGTAGTGATAGTGGTAGTGATAGGAGTAGTGATAGTGGTAGTGATAGGAGTAGTGATAGTGGTAGTGATAGTCATAGTGATAGTAGTGATAGGGTAGTGATAGTCATAGTGATAGTAGTGATAGGAGTAGTGATAGTCATAGTGATAGGAGTAGTGATGGAGTAGTGATAGTCATAGTGATAGTAGTAGTGATGGAGTAGTGATAGTGGTAGCGATTGGGGTAACGATAGCCACTGCTGACACAACCACCGCCACCACCGCCGCCACCGCCACCACCACTCACCAGAGCCATCACCGCCACCACCGCCACCACCGCCACCACCGTCGCCATCACCGCCACCACCGCCACCACCACCGCCACCGCCGCCACCACCGCCACCGCCACCACCGCCACCACCGCCACCAGGCCACCACCACCACCGCCACCGCCACCACCACCACACGCCGCCACCACCACCGCCACCGCCACCACCACCACCGCCGCCACCACCGCCGCCGCCGCCGCCACCACCGCCACCGCCACCGCCACCACCGCCGCCACCGCCGCCACCACCGCCACCACCGCCACCACCGCCACCACCACCGCTACCATCAACACCATCACCGCCATCACCACCACCACCACCGCCACCACCGCCATCACGCCATCACCATCACCACCATCACCACCACCATCATCACCACCACCATCATCACCACCACCATCATCATCACCACCGCCACCACCACCATCACCACCACCACCACCACCACCACCACCACCACCACCACCACACCGCCTCCATCACCACCACCGTCACCACCACCACCGCCACCACCACCACCACTATGTTACCTTGCAGGGGCTCCGTGGAGTTGAGCACCAGGGTGAGGCTTTGTCCCGTCGACTTGAGGCTGTGGGGCGGTACGGATCCGCGCCCCGTGCCGCACAGAACGACCAGAGACTCCGGGTCACCGCTGCCGGGCTCACCGTCCAGCACCGTCAGGCTCTCGTTCACGCAGGACGAGTGGTTCATGAGGCTGTCGGTGGGGTGGGAGGGAGTAGCAAGTTGGAGGTGGTGCGGGGNTGGAGGAGGGAAAACCAGACGGCAGAGGTCGCAACCGGGTACCGATACCGTACCCTACCCAATACCCGGCTACCCGTACCCGGCCGGGTACGGTTAGCCGGGTAGCCGTTTGCGACCCTGGTGCGGCCGGGTACGGGTACGGGTAGACCGTGAGTCACTGGTGAGTAACTCATCTTCTTGGTTCTTTCGGTAAAGTCACGTAGAAGGAAAATAATAAAATAGTAAAAATAAAACACAATAAAATATTATTTTATTATTTTCCTTCTACGTGATGACTTTACCGAAAGGACCAAGAAGATGAATCCCTGCAGTCACGAAAGCTTTAAATCGAAATGGTGAGTAACCGTTTGTCACTCATTTCGGGTAGGGTACGGGTACGGGTAGGGAACGGGTACCCATACCCGGCCGGGTACGGGTAAGGAATCAAAACCCGTTTGCGACCTCTACCAGACGGTCACCCGCATCTTCATCATCATCATCGTCGTCGTCGTCACGAGGCCTTTTAAACTGACTAGATCAATGTGGACGACGCTTCGGGCCAATGACCATCGCCGGTTCTCCTCGAGGGAGCTGTCAACCATCATCGTCAACATCATCATCAGCACCAGCAGCAGCTGTTTGTCTGCTGGCCATCAAATGAAGTCAAGATTGGCGTGGTTAACGAGAGACAAGTCAGTTAAAGGATGATTGACAGGAAGATGCTGTAGCGAGAGATGACATGTGGTGGCTAATACTGGTAGGAACCTCCTGGTTACACCAGCCCACAGGGGATTATTGTGTCCGTCCGTTCGACGTGCATCCAAAAATGGGAGGGTGGGGCTGGGTGGGGAGGGTGGGGAGGGGCTGGGTGGGGAGGGAGGGGCTGGGTGGGGGTGGGAGGGTGGGGCTGGGTGGGGAGGGGCTGGTCACCCCGTGGTGCCCTTATAAAACTCAACGTTTAATCTACTCACGCCGGCTTGTGCCCACCCACACAGACGGCCATCTGGTCCAACACCATGTGAGACTAGGTTCTAAGGAAAGCTGTCTGGGGTGTGGACCAATCAACTTCAAGGACAGTGCACATTATCAGAGTTATGTGTTTTGTTTGCATTTCGACTGCAGGTTTTGTGGTCAAAGCAAACATGGCTCCTTGTAAAAAAAAGTGTCAGTTTTGTTGCCAGATAAAGGGTAACAAACCAATAATATTTTTTACTGGCAAATGAGGTTCCAATGGTGTAAATGCTTACCCCAAGCTCTCATACTCTGATGGTGAATTGTCTTTGAGTTGTGCGCCTTTTGGCGTCATCTGGTCCAACACCATGTGAGACTAGGCTCTAAGGAAAGCTGTCTCGGGTGTGGACCAGTCAACTTCAAGGACAGTGCACATACATTATCAGAGTTATGTTTTTTTGTTTGTATTTCGACCGCAGGTATTGTGGTCAACGCAAACATGACTCCTTGTAAAAAAAAAGTGACAGTTGTGTTGCCAGATAAAAGGGTAACAAAATCAATTATCATATTTTGCTACTGGCAAATGAGCTTCCAGTGGGGAACACCAATCATAGTAAACAACAACAACGATACATACTTGAGCCACTCGAACTTGACCTTGATGACGTAGGGCGCCACCGTGTGGATGACAAACGAGAACTCGACGGCTCGGTCGCTCGGCACGAAGTCGGTCGAGGCGAAGGTGCCGCTGCCATCGTGGAAGTGAACTACATCTGCGGTGGGCAAGAGAGACGTGGAGTAGGGAGAGAGGGGGTAGAGAGAGGGGGGNTAGAGAGAGGGGTAGAGAGAGGGGGGTAGAGAGAGGGGGGGTAGAGAGAGGGGTAGAGAGAGGGGGGGGNTAGAGAGAGGGGGGGGTAGAGAGAGGGGGTGGGGGGTAGAGAGAGGGGTAGAGAGGGGGAAGAGAGAGGGGGTANAGAGAGGGGNTAGAGAGGGGGGTGAGAGAGAGGGGGTAGAGAGAGAGGGTAGAGAGAGGGGGTAGAGAGAGGGGNTAGAGAGAGGGGGTAGAGAGAGGGGGTAGAGAGGGGGTAGAGAGAGGGGTGGGGGTAGAAGAGGGGGTAGAGAGAGGGGTAGAGAGAGGGGTAGAGAGAGGGGGGTAGAGAGAGGGGTAGAGAGAGAGGGTAGAGAGAGGGGTGGGGGTAGAGAGAGGGGTAGAGAGAGGGGGTAGAGAGAGGGGNTAGAGAGAGGGGGTAGAGAGGGGGTAGAGAGAGGGGTGGGGGGTAGAGAGGGGGGGTAGAGAGAGAGGGGGGNTAGAGAGAGGGGGTGGGGGGTAGAGAGAGGGGTGGGGGGTAGAGAGAGGGGTAGGGAGAGGGGGTAGGGAGAGGTGGGTAGGGAGAGAGGGGTAGAGAGAGGGGTGGGGGTAGAGAGAGGGTAGAGAGAGGGGTAGAGAGGGGGGTAGAGAGAGAGGGGGTAGAGAGAGGGGTAGAGAGAGGGGGTAGAGAGAGGGGTAGAGAGAGGGGTAGAGAGGGGGTAGAGAGAGGGGGTAGAGAGAGGGGTAGAGAGAGGGGGGTAGAGAGAGGGGNTAGAGAGTGGGGGTAGAGAGAGGGGGTAGAGAGTGGGGGGTAGAGAGAGGGGTAGAGAGAGGGGGGGGGAGGGGGGGTAGAGAGGGGGGGGGGTAGAGAGAGGGGTAGAGAGGGTAGAGAGAGGGGTGGGGGTAGAGAGGGGGGGGTAGAGAGAGGGGNTAGAGAGAGGGGGTGGGGGTAGAGAGAGGGTAGAGAGAGGGGGTAGGGAGAGGGGTAGGGAGAGACGGGGTAGGNAGAGGGGGTAGAGAGAGGGGTAGAGAGAGGGGTAGAGAGAGAGAGGGGTAGAGAGAGGGGGTAGAGAGGTGGAGTAGAGAGAGGGGTAGAGAGAGGGGGTAGAGAGAGAGGGGTAGAGAGACGGGAGTAGGGAGAGAGGGGTAGAGAGAGGGGGGGGTAGAGAGAGGGGGTAGAGAGGGTAGAGAGAGGGGGGTAGAGAGAGGGGTGGGGGTATAGAGAGGGTAGAGAGAGAGGGGGGTAGAGAGAGGGTAGAGAGAGAGGGGGGGTAGAGAGAGGGGGTAGAGAGAGGGGGTAGAGAGAGGGGNTAGAGAGAGAGGGGTAGAGAGAGGGGGGGGGGGGAGAGAGGGAGGGGTAGAGAGAGGGGTAGAGAGAGGGGGTAGAGAGGGGGGTAGAGAGAGAGAGGGGGTAGAGAGAGGGTAGAGAGGGGGTAGAGAGAGGGAGTAGAGAGAGGGGGGNTAGAGAGAGGGGGTAGAGAGAGGGGGTAGAGAGAGGGAGTAGNAGAGAGGGGGTAGAGAGAGGGGGGTAGAGAGGGGGNTAGAGAGAGGGGAGGTAGAGAGAGGGGGGGTAGAGAGAGGNAGTAGAGAGAGGGGGGGTAGAGAGAGGGGTAGAGAGAGGGGGNTAGAGAGAGGGNTAGAGAGAGGGGGTAGAGAGAGGGAGTAGGGAGAGGGGGGTAGAGAGAGGGGTGGGGGTAGAAAGAGGGGTAGAGAGGGTAGAGAGAGGGGGTAGAGAGAGGGGGGGGNTAGAGAGGGGGGTAGAGAGAGGGGGTAGAGAGAGGGTAGAGAGAGAGGGGTAGAGAGAGGGGGGGTAGAGAGAGGGGTAGAGAGATAGGGGTAGAGAGAGGTGGGGGGTAGAGATATAGGGGTAGAGAGGGGGTAGAGAGGGGGGTTAGAGAATGGGTAGAGAGAGAGGGGGTAGAGAGAGGGGGGGGGTAGAGATAGGGGTAGAGAGATGGGGTAGAGAGGGGGGGGGGTAGAGAGAGGGGGGTAGAGAGAGAGAGGGGGTAGAGAGAAGGGGGGTAGAGAGAGGGGTAGAGAGAGAGGGGTAGAGAGAGAGGGGTAGAGAGAGGGGAAGGGTAAGAAGGAGCAGAGCATTAATTTTTTGTGTGAAATCTTTCGTTTTTAAAAGGGGGCACGTAAAGCAAAGCATTGAAAAAAAAAAATTATGAACGAAGAAAAGTGCCGACTACACCGAGCATCTTCTTGTTTCCTCTGATCGTAAAAAAAGAAAGGAGGGAAGAGGAGAGAGGAGAGAAAAATAACGGAAGTCGTGGACCCAACTGCAGTCTTCAACTCGCACTGGAGGGCGGGGGGCCGATCGACCATAGACTCACACAGAGACCCACAGACTCACACAGAGACCCATAGACTCACACAGAGACCCATAGACTCACACAGAGACCCATAGACTCACACAGAGACCATAGACTCACACAGAGACTCATAGACTCACACAGAGACCCACAGACTTACACAGAGACCCNTAGACTCACACAGACCCATAGACTCACACAGAGACTCATAGACTCACACAGAGACCCATAGACTCACACAGAGACCCATAGACTCACACACATAGACTCAGACAGAGACCCGTAGACTCACACAGAGACCCTAGACTCACACAAAGACCCATAGACTCACACAGAGACCCATAGACTCACACACAGAGACCCATAGACTCACACAGAGACCCATAGACTCACACAGAGACCCATAGACTCACACAGAGACCCACAGACTCACACAGAGACCCATAACTCACACAGAGACCCATAGACTCACACAGAGACCCATAGACTCACACAGAGACCCATAGACTCACACAGAGACTCATAACTCACACAGAGACCCACAGACTTACACAGAGACCCGTAGACTCACACAGACCCATAACTCACACAGAGACTCATGACTCACACAGAGACCCATAGACTCACACAGAGACCCATAGACTCACAGAGACCCGTAGACTCACACAGAGACCCGTAGACTCACACAAGACCCATAGACTCACACAGAGACCCATAGACTCACACATGAGACCCATAGACTCACACAGAGACCCATAGACTCACACAGAGACCATAGACTCACACAGAGACCCACAGACTCACACAGAGACATAGACTCACACAGAGACCCATAGACTCACACAGAGACCATAGACTCACACAGAGACCCATAGACTCACACAGAGACCCATAGACTCACACAGACCCATAGACTCACACAGAGACCCATAGACTCACACAGAGACCCATAGACTCACACAGAGACCCATAGACTCACACAGAGACCCATAGACTCACACAGAGACCCATAGACTCACACAGAGACCCATAGACTCACACAGAGACCATAGACTCACACAGAGACCCATAGATTCACACAGAGACCCATAAACTCACACAGAGAGCCATAGACTCACAGAGAGACCATAGACTCACACAGACCATAGACTCACACAGACCATAGACGCACACAGAGACCATAGACTCACACAGAGACCCATAGACTCACACAGAGACCCATAGACTCACACAGACACCCATAGACTCACACAGAGACCATAGACTCACACAGAGACCATAGACTCACACAGAGACCCATAGACTCACACAGAGACCCATAACTCACACAGAGACCCATGACTCACACAGAGACCCATAGACTCACACAGAGACCCATAGACTCACACAGAGAACCATAGAATTTGCTATAAAATAGTTGTCTGTTTATGTGATTGTGGTTATGGTTGTACTTTATTAATCCCTAATCTCAATGAAACAAGAAAAGGTAAAAAAATAAAATTAACAGAGCAATGTATTACAATACACTATTAGACATTATTGTAAAATAAAAAAATCCACCCTATGCGTTAGTAAATTTTTTAATATTTAGACAGAAATTCGTTTTAAAATGTAGGTTTTTTTCTGGGGGGGGGGACCCCCAGAACCCCTAGAAGATTTGCCCCCCCCCCCCCAATGTTGACCCCATGGCTACGGCCTTGGGTCTACGACTGTGTCAGTGCGTCTTCCTCAGGGCGTACCGAGTGGCGCTGTCGTCGTCGATATGGTCGTAGAATCTGTGAAGCACAAACGTCGCATTAACCACCGATCCCGTTCCAACACGACGACGAAAACGATGATTACCAGTTGAACACTTCGTAAAAATTGTTTTTTCGGTAAAGTCACGTAGTTTAGCACGTGGTAGCAGGCTTTCGCGACCAATATTGTTCTTAGTCAACGTTTTTGGGTTTAGATCGCGTCATTTATAAATGTGTCGTAACCCTCCACCACCCGACACGGCCAATCAGTAAATAAGTATAACCCGTAAAAACAAAGTTTGTCACTATAAATCCTTTATATGCGTGGCGGCTAGAGTCCTCTCGTCCTCTGGCTTGAGATGGCTGCCACCTATGGGTCAGATGATTGTCTGCCACCATTAAGCAATTGGTAATTAAATATAATTTTTTGTCCTAAAAAGTGTAACATTTTGGAAAAAAAATTTCACGAACATTAATTGTCACGCACAACGAGTCTGTGTGGAAAATGTCAGCTCAATTGGATCACGGGAAGTGGGTTAAAAACGACCGAAAGATTGCACGGTCCTAAGAAAGCAAGCAAGCACGCAAGCAAGTGAACTTAATATAAAGGATTTAAAAAGTATCACGTTGACAAAAGACAAATTGTTCACTGCTTTAGCCCCACATCGGTGTGTTGAAGCGTGAAACCACAACATTTACAATTTGAGTTGTACGACGTTTCGCTGGTAATTGCATCCAGCATCATCAGGCAATTCGCCATTCTGTGAACTATTTTGTCTTTTGTCAACGTGACACTTTTTTACTGATTGGCCGTGTCGGGTAGTGGAGGGTTACGACACATTTATAAATAACGCGATCTAACACCCAAAAACGTTGATTATGAAAGTCACGTAGGTAAACATTTAAATTAATAAAAGTAAAATAAAAATCACGACGTTTCGGAGGCAACACAAGCTTCCGTCTTCAGTGGAACCGTCACAGCACGATTGCTGTATCAAGTAAAGAGAAATTCTAATAGACCCGTTCATGTATATGTAGAGGTGTAATTGTAAAGGTGTATGGCACGATGGCTAACAAACACAAGGTGCGTGGTTAGGGCCGTACACAGAGGAGGTGCTTACATCGACGTCCGCACCTGCATCCCCCACGGGCCCCTCCCGGGGGCCGAGTGCTATAAAAGGTGGTGAGCCAGAGGGCTCGGGTCGAGTATTAGCTTAAACCAGCGAAGAGTGAAGACCAGCTACAATAGGCCCCGGAGCTCCCCTGGCTCGCTGTCCTTGTCAGGGCCGACCGGGCAAGCCGGTGGCGTGGCCCCGAGAGCCCAGACTGACGTTCTTGTAAGAGCCGGTCTGGAGACTCAGGGTGCCGGGAATCCCAGCTTGACCAGGGCTGGGATAGATAGCCTCCCTTAGCTTCGTAGTGGAGGACCTGGGAGTTGGCTAGCCGGGTTAGACGTTGGGTCTCCCTGTTAGACGGGTGAAGGGCCGATACCCTTCAAGTGTTGTGTATCCCCGGCTCTGTAAATACGTTGGTGTTAACCCTTGCAGTCACAAAAGGTTCAAATCTAGGACTTCGTAGAAAGCTTTCGCGACCGATATTATCCATAGCAGAAGTTTTTGTTGGAGTTAGATTGCGTCAAATATAAATGTGTACCAGTTGAAAGGGTAAAAACCTACCACTATATTTTGCCACTGAGGTCTCATAGTGTAAATGCTTACCCCGAGTTCTCAATACTCTGATAGTGCGCTGTTTTTGAGTTGTACGCCTTTTGGCGTCATCTGGTCCAACACCAATGGAGACTAAACTCTAAGAAAGCTGTCTCGGGTGTGGACCAATCAACTTCAAGGACAGTGCATATCATTATCAGAGTGGTTAATTTTTGTTTGCATTTTGACTGCTTGTGTTGTGGTTATTGCAAACATGATGCCTTGTATAAAGGTGTCAGTTTTTGTACCAGTTTAAAGGGTAAAAACCTACTACTATATATTTGCCACTGGTAAAGGAGATGTCTCATAGTGTAAATGCTTACCCCGAGCTCTCAATACTCTGATAGTGCGCTGTCTTTGAGTTGTGCGCCTTTTGGCGTCATCTGGTCCAATACCAATGGAGACTAGGCTCTAAGATAAGCTGTCTCGGGTGTGGACCAATCAACTTCAAGGACAGTGCATATCATTATCAGAGTTGTTTCTTTTTGTTTGCAATTTGACTGCTTGTGTTGTGGTTATTGCAAACATGATGCTTTGTATAAAGGTGTCAGTGTTGTACCAGTTTAAAGGGTAAAAACCTATTACTATTTGTTGAGACGTCTTTCCCGTTGTAAGGCCCCCACTGACTTGCTACGTAGTGGATATTTTACTGGTAGGAACCTCCTGGTTACACCAGCCCACAGGGATTATTGTGTCCGTCGTGCAGGGAGGGGCTGGGTGGGATGGAGGGCTGGGTTGGGAGGGTGGGAGGGCTGGGTGGGAGGGGCTGGGAGGGNAGGGTGGGGCTGGAGGGGAGGGAGGGTGGGAGGNTGGGGAGGGCTGGGTGGGGGGTGGGAGGGGTGGGNCTGGGTGGGGAGGGAGGGTGGGGCTGGGTGGGGAGGGGCTGGGTGAGGAGGGTGGGGAGGGCTGGGTGGGAGGGTGGGCTGGTGGGGGTGGGAGGTGGGGCTGGGTGGGAGGGCTGGTCACCCCGTGGTGCCCTTATAAAGCTCAACGTTTCACCTACTCACGCCGGCTTGTGCCCGCCCTCACAGTCGGCCATTTTTGCGGAATCCACCACGCCGCCGTTGACCCTGCAGGCCATTGACCGAGCAACTCAACGTTCCTACCAGCTCCCTCCGCAGGAATGTGTTACCTGGGGTGGATAATGCATGAGTCCTTGCACGTGGTACTCTGTTTGCTGTGTAAACATCTTAACGACACTGTTTTATTGCCAGAAGGGGTGAAATCTGATCTAATATGTTAATGGTGGCAACGGGAGGTCCCATGATGTGGAACGGTGTTTAGAGTTACCGGTGATGGACGGCGTCGTCAAGGGCACTTGTGGAGTTGTTGCCACCGTTGACGTGTCTGCGGTGACATCAAACGCCAATTGTTAAGGGGGCCGGGGGGGGGNCGGTCGATTTGCAGGCATCGTCGGCATTGCCAGTCGTCCGTATCATCGTGTGTTGTCGTTTATACTACACTATACCCTCCTATAAACTACACTACTACACACTACACTATTATACATTGCACTACTACATTCTACACTACTATACACTACTATACACCACACTACTAGACGCTACACCACAATAGTTCAACACGTAGGCCTTCGCGACCAATGTCATCCATAATATAGAATTGTTTGGGTTAGATGGCGTTATTATAAATACGTCGTTAAACCCGCCACCTCCCAACCACACAGACAATTAGTAACGGGTCGTCGTGTAAACAAGACGACACAATTAGTTACTTAGTTCAGCACGAAGCGGTGTGTGTGTTGGAGAGTAAACCCACTACTACATTTACAATCACACTTAATTTGGAGCTTTCGTGACTGCAGGAATTACTCTTTGGTTCTTTCGGTAAAGTCACGTAGAAAGATAAAATAATACTGGTAGGAACCTCCTGGTTAAACCAGCCCACAGGGGATTATTGTGTCCGTCCGTCGTGCAGGGAGTGGCTGGTGGGTAGGGAGGNAGGGTGGGGCTGGGTCGGAGGGTGGGGAAGGTGGGCTGGGTGGGGAGGGNTGGGTGGGTGGGTAGGGAGGGTGGGAGGGCTGGGTAGGGAGGGTGAGGCTGGGTGGGGAGGGAGATGGGAGGGCTGGTGGGTGGGTGGGAGGGTGGGGAGGGTTGGGAGGGGTGGGTGGGAGGGTGGGTGGGCTGGGTGGGAGGGGCTGGTCACCCCGTGGTGCCCTTATAAAACTCAACGTTTCACCTACTCACGCCGGCTTGTGCCCGCCCTCACAGTCGGCCATTTTTGCGGAATCCACCACGCCGCCATTGACCCTGCAGGCCATTGACCGAGCAACCCGACGTTCCTACCAGCTCCCTCCGCAGGACAATGTGTTACCTGGGGTGAGCAGCTACATCATGCATATGTAATAAAGGTCGTGGAAGTGACTTCTGGAATCCGGTCTTTATTTGTCTTTCTTTACAACACCGCTTCACGCTGCTGACAGACAGCGTGAGAGGATAGAGAGAGAGAGAGACGCGCAGCCACGTGGCAGCCTGGACCACGTGGCAGCCTGGACCACGTGGCAGCCTGGACCACGTGGCAGCCTGGACCACGTGGGGCAACCTGGACCACGTGGCAGCCTGGACCCCCGCTCTCGCGTGGCCTCTCCCTCCGTTCGTTCCAGTTCTGACCACGTGTTCTTCGTCTCCACCCCTATTTAGTACCCGGGTCACGTGGTACCTTTCCACCAATCCTGGTTAGCCTCTATGGAATCTTCCAGACTCCATCGTAGGCTCCCGGGACCACGCCCCTGACTCGTCTCCCCATTGGCTGTGGCTAAAGCCAGCAGAACCAATCATCTACTCACAGCTGTCACCTTCCCGTGACGTCAGGGCCACGCCCCTAGGCTTCCCCCATTGGCTATGGACCAGGACCAGCAGAGCCAATCATCGTGACGAGTTGTGATCCGTCAGCGTCCCGGATATATCCTCACATTACACTATATTACCGGAGCACGTGTGTGGATAATGCATGAATCCTTGCACATGGAATTCTGTTTGCTGTTTCATTGGCGGAAAGGGTGAAACCTGTTCTAATATGTTCATGCTGGCAAAGGGAGGTCCCATGATGCGGAACGGTGTTTACGGTTACCGGTGATGGGCGACGTCGTCAAGGCCACCTGTGGAGTTGTTGCCACCGTCGACGTGTCTGTGGTGACATCAAACGACATTTGTTAAGGGGGTCGATTCACAGGCATCGTCGGCATTGCCAATCGTCCGTATCACCGTGTGTTGTTGTTTACACTACACTATACCCTCCTATAAACTACACTACTACACACTACACGATTGTAATAAAGGTTGTGGAAGCGACTTCTGGAATCCGGTCTTTATTTGTCTTTCGTTCACAACACTCTTACTCCTTCACGCTGCTGACAGACAGCGGAGAGAGAGAGAGACACGCGCGCCACGTGGCAGCCTGGACCACGTGGCAGCCTGGACCACGTGGCAGCCTGGACCACGTGGCAGCCTGGACCATGTGGCAGCCTGGACCACGTGGCAGCCTGGACCACGTGGCAGCCTGGACCACGTGGCAGCCTGGACCACGTGGCAGCCTGGACCACGTGGGCAGCCTGGACCACGTGGCAGCCTGGACCACGTGGCAGCCTGGACCACGTGGGCAGCCTGGACCACGTGGCAGCCTGGACCACGTGGCAGCCTGGACCACGTGGCAGCCTGGACCCTGCTCCAACGTGGCCTCACCCTCCGTTCGTTCCAGATCTGACCACGTGTTGTCCGTTTCCACCCCTTTTAATACCCGGGTCACGTGGTACCTTTCCACCAATCCTGGTTAGCCTCTATGGAATCTTCCAGACTCCATCGTAGGCTCCCGGGACCACGCCCCTGACTCGTCTCCCCATTGGCTGTGGCTAAGCCAGCAGAACCAATCCTCTACTTGCAGCTGTCACCTTCCCATGACGTCAGGGCCACGCCCTAGACTTCCCCTATTGGCTATCGGCCAGGACCGGTAGAGCCAATCATCGTAACGAGGTGTGATCCATCTTCTTGGTTCTTTCGGTAAATCACGTAGAATGGAAATAATAAAATAAGACTGTGTCTCCTCGACAGACCTGTTCTCCACCTGAGGACGGCTGCTTGCGTTGTGGCCGAAACGTCGTGAGAATTTATTTTATTATGTTTATTTTATTATTTGATTATTTCCCTTCTACGTGACTTTACCGAAAGAACCAAGAGATTAATCCCTGCAGTCACGAAAGCTTTAAATAAAGATGATGTTGATGATGTAGATGATTTGATGAATGATGTTGATGATGATGTTAATGATGATGTTAATCATGATGTTGATGATGATGTGAATGATGCTGTCTTTCCGACAGACCTTTCTTCGCCTGAGGAGATGCTTGCGTTGTGGCCGAAACGTCGTGAGATTTATTTTACTATGTTTTATTTTATTATTTTATTTTTTCCCTTCTACGTGACTTTACCGAAAGAACCAAGAAGATGAATCCCTGCAGTCACGAAAGCTTTAAATCGAAATTTACCACTATTAAATTTGATTTAAAGCTTTCGTGACTGCAGGGTTCATCTTCTTGGTTCTTTCGGTAAAGTCACACTAGAAGGGAAGTAATAAAATAATAAAAACAATTCTCACGACGTTTCAGCCACAACGCAAGCAGCCGTCCTCAGGTGAAGAACAGGTCTGTCGGAAAGACAGCATCATTCACATCATCATCATTAACATCATCATTAACATCATCATCTTTTTTTTCGATTTAAAGCTTTCGTGACTGCAGGGATTCATCTTCTTGGTTCTTTCGGTAAAGTCACGTAGAAGGGAAGTAATAAAATAATAAAATAAAACATAATATAATAATTGTTTTAATAAAACAATATAATAAAACATGTTTTATTATGTTTTATCTTTAATTTTACTATTTTATTATTTCCCTTCTACGTGACTTTACCGAAAGAACCAAGAAGATGAATCCCTGCAGTCACGAAAAAGCTTTAAATCGAAATCTGTCCTAATTGTTATGCTGCAAAGGGAGGTTTCATGATGTGGAGCGGTTACAGTTATTGATGATGAACGGCGTCGTCGAGGGCACCTGTGGAGTTGATGGCACTGTCGTCGTAGCTGCGGTGACATCAAACACGATTTGTTAAGGGGGCCGGGAGGGGGGGGNTCGATTTGCAGGCATCGTCGGCATTCCCAATCATCCGTATCATCGTGTGTTGTTGTTTAGACTACACCATTCTGGCGAATTGCCCGATGATGCTGGATGCAATTACCAGCGAAACGTCGTACTACTCAAAAATTGTAAATGTTGTGGTTTCACACTTCAACACTGCACCGGTGTGGGGGCTAAAGCAGTGAACTATTTTGTCTTTTGTCAACGTGACACGTTTTATTGCTGATTGGCCGTGTGGGTGGTGGGGGTTACGACACATTTATAAATAACGCGATCTAAACCCAAAAACGTTGATTATGAAGACTACACTATACGCTACTATAAACTACACTACTACACACTACACTATTATACATTGCACTACTACATTCTACACTAATATACACTACTATACTAGACACTACACCACTATATCTTCTTGGTTCTTTCGGTAAAGTCACGTAGAATGGAAATAATAAAATAATAAAAATAAAATATTATAAATATATTATTATGTTTATTTTATTATGATTTAATTTCATAAAATTTTATTAAATTAGTTTAAATTATTTTATTATGTAGTTTTTTTATATAATAAAAATATATTATATTATTTATTATGTTATATTTTTATTATTTTATTATTTCCATTCTACGTGACTTTACCGAAAGAACCAAGAAGATGAATCCCTGCAGTCACGAAAGCTTTAAATCGAAATTTACACCACTACAGTTCAACACGTAGGCTTTCGCGACCAATGTCATCCACAATATAGAGTTGTTTGGGTTAGACGGCGTTAATATAAAACGTCGTTAAACCCGCCACCACCCAACCACACAGACAATTAGTAACGGGGTTGGCGTGTAAACAAGACGTCACAATTCGTTACTTAGTTCAGCACGAAACGGTGTGTGTTTTGGAGAGTAAACCAGCAGCAGGCATCGTCAGGGTCGAGATCGAACCCACGAACTCCTGTTTACCAGGTGCGGTAGTTAACATCTCCTAGCCACCGTGATGATGAGNGAGAGAGAGACNCAGACTCCAAATATACAGCAGCAGGCATCGTCAGGGTCGGGATCGAACCCACGAACTCCTATACACCAGGTGAGGTAGTTAACATCTCCTAGCCACTGTGATGATAGAGAGAGAGAGACACAACTCCAAACCTCCTGTATACAGCAGCAGCAGGCATCGTCAGGGTCGGGATCGAACTCACGAACTCCTGTACACCAGGTGTGGTAGTTAACATCTCCTAGCCATCATGGTGTCAGGGTCGAGATCGACCCCACGACATCCTGTTTACCAGGTGAGGTTGTTAACGTCTCCTAACCATCATGGAGTTCGGGTCGAGATCGACCCCACGACCTCCTGTTTACCAGGCGAGGTAGTTAACATCTCCTAGCCACCGTGATGATGTATGAGAGAGAGAGACACAGACTCCAAACATCTCCTAGCCATCATGGAGTTAGGGTCGGCATCTACCCCACGACCTCCTGTATACAGCAGGCATCGTCAGGGGTTGGGATCGAACCCACGACCTCCTGTATACCAGGCGAGGTAGTTCACATCTTCCTACTGGACGCCGAGTGGTGTTCTCGGCCGCGTTCAATTACTTTGGCACAGGACGTGCGGTAGCAGGATGGAGAGCAGCAGCAGTGACTTGTCCATGGTTTCCCGCTTGAGAAGCAGATGTCTCGAGGAATTCTGGAAAGAGAAAAACAATTAAGCCGTAAAAACAAAGTTTTTACTATAAATCCTTTATATGCGTGGCATCGGTTTCATTTTATTATTCATTTCTGTTTTTCTTGGGTAAGCAAGCAAGCAAGTGAAGTTAATATAAGGGATTTAATAAGTATAACCCGTAAAAACAAAGTTTTTCACTCTAAATCCTTTATATGCGTGGCGGCTAGAGTCCTCTCGTCCTCTGGCTTGAGATGGCTGCCACCTATGGGTCAGATGATTGTCTGCCACCATTAAGCAATTGGTAATTAAATATTTTAAAAAATTCCTAAAAAATGTAAAATTTTGAAAACATTTTCACGAACATTAATTGTCACGCACAACGAGTCTGTGTGCAAAATGTCAGCTCGATTGGATCACGGGAAGTGGGTTAAAAAACGAGCGAAAGATTTGCACGGTCCTAAGCAAGCAAGCAGCGAACTTAATATAAAGGATTTTAAAAGTGTCACGTCGACAAAAGACAAAGTTCACAGTGGCGAATTGCCCGTGGCTGGATGCAATTAAGCGAAACGTCGTACAACTAAATTGTAAATCTTGTGGTTTTCACGCTTCAACACACCGGTGGGCTAAAGCAGTGAACTATTTTGTCTTTTGTCAACGTGACACTTTTTTACTGATTGGCCGTGTCGGGTGGTGGAGGGTTACGACACATTTATAAATAACGCGATCTAACACCCAAAAACGTTGATTATTAAAGAGTTACATCGCTGCAACTCGGTAGGGTTGGAGGCCTTTTACCCGCTGGTAAAATTAATGAGTAATAGTTGAGTTCATCTTCTTGGTTCTTTCGGTAAAGTCACGTAGAATGCAAATACTAAAATAATAAAAATAAAACATTATAAAATAAAATAATAAAATAATATTTTCTTATGTTTTTTTAAATAAAACATTATAAAATAAAATAATAAAAATAATATTTTCTTTTATTATTTTATTATTTGCATTCTACGTGACTTTACCAAATAATTAAATAATAAAAATAAAACATTAAATAATTTTTTTTTATTTTATTATGTTTTATTTTAATAAAACATTCTAAAATAAAATAATTAAACAATATTGCCTTTTATTATGTTTAAATTTTATTATTTTATTATTTCCATTCTACGTGACCTTACCGAAAGAACCAAAGAAGATGAATCCCTGCAGTCACGAAAGCTTTAGTTGAGTTCAGTTTATTTTTAAATCCTTTATATTAAGTTCGCTTGCTTGCTTACGACCGTGCAAACCTTTCGGTCGTTTTTTAACCCACTTCCCGTGATCCAATCGAGCTGACATTTTGCACACAGACTCGTTGTGCGAGACAATTAATGTTCGTGAAATATATTTTTCCAAAATTTTACACTTTTTAGGGAAAACAAATTAAATATTTAATAACCAATTGCTTAATACTGGCAGACAATCATCTGACCCATAGGTGGCAGCCATCTCAAGCCAGAGGACGAGAGGACTCTAGCCGCCACGCGTATAAAGGATTTCGAGTAAAAACTTTGTTTTACGGGTTATACTTGTTAGAGATTCAACACTCAAGGAACGGACAGGGCAACTGATACCGGAGCACTCCGGTACCGGAGGGAGAGATAACCTCTGGCGAAATGCATTGTTCCAGGAAAGCAATAAATGCCTGCAAAGTGGAACAAGATGACGTTGAGTTTGAAAATAAAAATAAAAGTTGAAGTCGAGGGCAATACAGGCATGGTGGGTGACTCCACCGGACCCTGATAATTTCATAGCTTCCAACCCAAACTTCAAATCGTTTCAATACGGCCAACAAAATAATCACGTGTCTATTTGTTTGCGTTTCTCCCTTGTGATGGAACTTTATAGGGAGTGAACGTTGAGATTTATTAGTGGCACAGGGTGACCAATAATGTCTGAATTGGTCTGTGATAAGAAAGGGCACTGATAAGGGCGTGGAAGCTATGAGACATCTCCTTTACCAGTGGCAAAATATAGGAGTAGGTTTTTACACTTTCAACTGGTACAAAAACTGACACCTTTATACAAGGCATCATGTTTGCAATAACCACAACACAAGCAGTCAACATGCAAACAAGAAACAACTCTGATGATAATGATATGCATTGTCCTTGAAGTTGATTGGTCCACACCCGAGACAGCTTTTCTTAGAGCCTAGTCTCCATTGGTGTTGGACCAGATGACGCCAAAAGGCGTACAACTCAAAGACAGCGCACTATCAGAGTATTGAGAACTCGGGGTAAGCATTTACACTATGAGACCTCCTTTACCAGTGGCAAAATATAGTGGTAGGTTTCTACACTTTCAACTGGTACAAAAACTGACACCTTTATACAAGGCATCATGTTTGCAATAACCACAACACAAGCAGTCAAAATGCAAACAAAAAGGAACAACTCTGATGATAATGATATGCACGGGTATGTTGTGGTGAGCAGTGCCGTGGTGGGAGGGCCTATTTAGATTGGCCTTTCCCTTCATGGCGTCTGTAACCACCACAGCGGACAAATGGGGGGCTCTGGACGGGTGCGAGGGGCTGGTAACCCTCCATCTTCAATTAACTACAACTAAACTACGAGTTAAAAAATCTAAAAGCTTGTGCCGGAGGCCTCTGGTGGACAGGCGTCTATGACGTCTCCTGGCCAAACCCCATTTGGCGGAGCCAGGAGACTAAATCTTGACCCTCGGGGCTCCTCCAGAAACAACAGCGGTCGTGGCTGTGACGGTTCCACCTGAAGACAGAAGCTTGTGTTGCCTCAGAAACGTCGTGATTTTTATTTTATTTTACTTTTATTAATTTTAATTTTTTACCTACATGGTGACTTTACCGAAAAAACCTATGAATATGAATCCTTGCAGTCACGAAAGCTTCAAATCTAGAACAAAAAGCCACCGCGGATGGCCACGTGGAATGGTCGACAGCTCACTGCGGAGGAGAGGCTGACACTCCTCTGTCGGGAGCTGGACTGGTACCGCCTGGATCTCTGTGGCATTCAGGAGGTCCGATGGACCGGCTCTGGCTCCCGCCACCATGAGGGTGGACGGTCCTCTACTCGGGCAGGAAAATGCCAAACAACAGGGAGTGGCTCTTCTGAACAAAATAATTAAGGGGCATGGGAGCGAAGGCTGCGGTCAGCCTCCTCATTCTCTGATGTGGGACGCTGTAGACGGTGAGAGTGGGCCTGTCGCTTTTTTTTNCAGCTACTCTGAACTCCTCCTCTGTCATCCAGGGCCTCTGGGGAGATTTGGACCATGTACCCAAAGCAGCCATTGCAGCTGCATGAGCCACAGTCCTAGATCTCGCCCATTTAAACTCGGTATCAGGAGGAATGGGGACGATGCCAACCCCAGCTGCAAGCGATGATGAAATTCTCACGTGCTACTTTCATCAGCTAGCTGAGAACAGGCCACTGTGGGTTTGAATGTGGTCCTGGGTGTACACCCACCACCAGTGTGGAAGAACGGCAGGCGCATCTTACAGATGACAAGTCGATGGTCAATGGACAGATCGGCTCCACAGCAAGTCCTGGTGTCAAGGACATGGGCCTCATCCTCTGTTACATCACTATGTAGTCCAGCAGATGTTCTTGCTTGGACCCGGCGAGCATTCATGATGTGTGTGGATGCGCCGATGCTGGAACAGCGTCTTGGTAATTACAAGCCCATGGGCTGCACAAACGTTTAGCAGCCTCCTACCATTCTTATTGAGCTGATCTGGCCCATGCCTTCCAATCACTCAAGACCAGCATCATGACCAACTTGGGCATTGAAGATGACTCTGTCCCGAGGGCCACTTTAGCCAGCACCTGTGACTCATTGGCCTTGCCTGCATCCCTCCACGGATGTTCATCTTCAGTGGGGCATAAGTAACCACGACCACCACTCCTCGCCTCGGTTGATGGAAAGGCGAGCCCAAAGTATCCTGGGGCTTACAGCTTCCCACACCTCACCGCCACGCTCCCACGCTCCCTTCATTCTTTTATTCAAAAGAAAAGCCACTCCCTGTTGTTTGGCAGTCTTCTGCCCAGAGGTGAGGACTGTCCACCCCTCATGGTGGCAGGAGCCAGAGCCGGTCCACCGGACCTCCTGAATACTGCAGAGATCCAGTCAGTACCGTTCCAGACCCCGACAGAGAATAAATAGCCTCTCCTCCGCAGTGAGCGTTCGAACATTCCACGTGGCCACACGAGTGGCTTTGTTGTTTCTGGAGGAGCCCCGAGGGTAAGATTCAATCTCCTGGCTCCGCCAAATGGGTTTGGCCAGGAGACGTCATAGACGTCTGTCCCCCGGGGGCCTCTGGGGGGTAATGAATTGAAGGTGGAGGGGTTACCAGCCCTCGAACCCGCCCAGAGCCCCTTTGGCCACGTGGTGGCTACAAACACAATGAGAGCCAATCTTTAAAAAACGTAATAAGTAGTTTTTCGATTGAAAGCTTTCGGGACTGCAGGATTCATCTTCTTGGTTCTTTCGGTAAAGTCGCGTAGAAGGGAAGTAATAAACTAATAAAATAAAACATAATAAAATAATATAATACAATAATATTATAAATAATAATAAAATAATTTTATAATATAGCAAAATAAAATACTTTTATTTTATTGTTTTATTTTTTTTATTTTACTACTTTCCTTCTACGTGACTTACCGAAAGAACCGAGTAGATGAAGTAGTTTTTCACGTAACCACTCACTCAACCACTCACTCAACCACTCACTCACTCGCCCTGTCCAACTCACTCAGGCACTCACTCAACCACTCACTCAACCACTCACCCACTCGCCCTGTCACTCACTCAGGCACTCACTCAACCACTCACTCAACCACTCACTCACTCGCCCTGTCACTCACTCAGCACTCACTCAACCACTCACTCAACCACTCACCCACTCGCCTGTCACTCACTCAGGCACTCACTCAACCACTCACTCAACCACTCACCCACTCGCCCTGTCACTCACTCAGGCACTCACTCAACCACTCACTCAACCACTCACTCACTCGCCCTGTCACTCACTCAGGCACTCACTCAACCACTCACTCACTCGCTCACTCACTCAACACTCACCCACTCGGTCACTCACTCAGGCACTCACTCAACCACTCACTCACTCGCTCACTCACTCAGGCACTCACTCAACCACTCACTCAACCACTCACCCACTCGCCCTGTCACTCACTCAGGCACTCACTCACCACTCACTCAACCACTCACCCACTCGCCCTGTCACTCACTCAGGCACTCACTCAACCACTCACTCACTCGCCCTATCACTCACTCAGGCACCACTCACCCACTCGCCCTGTCACTCACTCAGGCACTCACTCAACCACTCACTCACTCGCTCACTCACTCAACCACTCACCACTCGGTCACTCACTCAGGCACTCACTCAACCACTCACTCACTCGCTCACTCACTCAGGCACTCACTCAACCACTCACTCAACCACTCACCCACTCGCCCTGTCACTCACTCAGGCACTCACTCAACCACTCACTCAACCACTCACCACTCGCCCTGTCACTCACTCAGGCACTCACTCAACCACTCACTCACTCGCTCACCACTCAGGCACTCACTCACTCGCCCACTGAATCACTCACTCACTCACCACTCACCACTCGCCCTGTCACTCACTCAGGCACTCACTCAACCACTCACTCAACACTCACCCACTCGCCCTGTCACTCACTCAGGCACTCACTCAACCACTCACTCACTCGCCCTATCACTCACTCAGGCACCACTCACCCACTCGCCCTGTCACTCACTCAGGCACTCACTCAACCACTCACTCACTCGCTCACTCACTCAACCACTCACCCACTCGGTCACTCACCAGGCACTCACTCAACCACTCACTCACTCGCTCACTCACTCAGGCACTCACTCAACCACTCACTCAACCACTCACCCACTCGCCCTGTCACTCACTCAGGCACTCACTCAACCACTCACTCAACCACTCACCCACTCGCCCTGTCACTCACTCAGGCACTCACTCAACCACTCACTCACTCGCTCACTCACTCAGGCACTCACTCACTCGCCCACTGAATCACTCACTCACTCACCCACTCACCCACTCGCCCTGTCACTCACTCAGGCACTCACTCAACCACTCACTCAACCACTCACCCACTCGCCCTGTCACTCACTCAGGCACTCACTCAACCACTCACTCACTCGCCCTATCACTCACTCAGGCACCACTCACCCACTCGCCCTGTCACTCACTCAGGCACTCACTCAACCACTCACTCACTCGCTCACTCACTCAACCACTCACCACTCGGTCACTCACTCAGGCACTCACTCAACCACTCACTCACTCGCTCACTCACTCAACCACTCAACCACTCACCAACCACTCACCCACTCGCCTGTCACTCACTCAGGCACTCACTCAACCACTCACTCAACCACTCACCCACTCGCCCTGTCACTCACTCAGGCACTCACTCAACCACTCACTCACTCGCCCTATCACTCACTCAGGCACCACTCACCCACTCGCCCTGTCACTCACTCAGGCACTCACTCAACCACTCACTCACTCGCTCACTCACTCAACCACTCACCACTCGGTCACTCACTCAGGCACTCACTCAACCACTCACTCACTCGCTCACTCACTCAGCACTCACTCAACCACTCACTCAACCACTCACCCACTCGCCCTGTCACTCACTCAGGCACTCACTCAACCACTCACTCAACCACTCACCCACTCGCCCTGTCACTCACTCAGGCACTCACTCAACCACTCACTCACTCGCTCACTCACTCAGGCACTCACTCACTCGCCCACTGAATCACCACTCACTCACCCACTCACCCACTCGCCCTGTCACTCACTCAGGCACTCACTCAACCACTCACTCAACCACTCACCACTCGCCCTGTCACTCACTCAGGCACTCACTCAACCACTCACTCACTCGCCCTGTCACTCACTCAGGCACTCACTCACTCGCCCACTGAATCACTCACTCACTCACCCCATCATCCACTCACACACTCTCACACACTCACGTACATTCACACGCTTCCTGAACATTGCGCACAATTACGTGGTAATCGGAGAATGTTGAAAGCATGAGGAAGCAATGTCACGGTATGGGAGTAACTTTACTCTCTGGCTGTGTGCGTGTGAGTGCATGAGTGAGTGTGAGTGTGTGAGTGCATGAGTGTGTATGTGTGTGTGTGNATGTGTGACTGTGTGTGTGTGTGAGTGCATGCGTGAGTGTGTGGCTGTGTGTGTGACTGTGTGTGTGAGTGTTTGTGTGAGTGTGTCAGTGAGTGAGTGTGTGAGTGAGTGTGTGAGTGAGTGTGTGACTGTGTGTGTGATTGTGTGTGTGAGTGAGGGTTTGCGTGAGTGTGTGAGTGAGTGAGTGTGTGAGTGAGTGTTTGTGTGTGTGAGAGTGCATGAGTGTGTGTGTGGCTGTATGTGTAATTGTATGTGTGAGTGTTNGTTGAGTGTGTGAGTGAGTGTGTGAGTGAGTGTCTGTGTGTGCGTGTGTGTGTGGCTGTGTGTGTGACTGTGTGTGTGAGTGTTTGTGTGAGTGTGTCAGTGAGTGAGTGTGTGAGTGAGTGTGTGAGTGAGTGTGTGACTGTGTGTGTGAGTGAGTTTTTGCGTGAGTGTGTGAGTGAGTGTGTGACTGTGTGTGTGAGTGAGTGTTTGCGTGAGTGTGTGAGTGAGTGTGTGTGAGTGNGATGTGTGTGAGTGTGTGTGAGTGNGTGTGTGAGGTTGTNTGTGTGTGTAAGTGTGTGTGTGTGTGTTATTGAGTGAGTGTGTGAGTGAGTGAGTGTGTGGTGTGTGAGTGTGANTGTGAGTGTGTGTGTGAGTGTGAGTGTGTGAGTGTGTGTGAGTGAGTGAGTGNGTGTGAGTGAGTGAGAGACTGTGTGTGTGTGTGTGTGAGTGAGTGTGATGTGAGTGAGTGTATAAGTGTGTGTGTGAGTGTGTGAGTGTGTGTGAGTGGTGTGTGTGTGAGTGTTTGAGTGAGTGAGTGTGTANGTGTGAGTGGTTGAGTGAGTGAGTGTGTGTGAGTGAGTGTGTGAGTGAGTGTGTGAGTGAGTGAGTGTTTGCGTGAGTGTGTGATTGAGTGTGTGAGTGAGTATGTGATTGAGTGTGTGTGTGAGTGTGTGAGTGGTATGTGAGTGAGTGAGTGTGATTGAGTGTGTGAGTGAGTGTGTGAGTGGTATGTGAGTGAGTGCGTGACTGTGTGTGTGAGTGAGTGTTTGCGTGAGTGTGTGAGTGAGTGTGTGACTGTGTGTGTGAGTGAGTGTTTGNGTGAGTGTGTGAGTGAGTGAGTGTGTGATTGAGTGCGTGACNGTGGTNTGAGTGAGTGTTTGCGTGATTGAGTGCGTGAGTGTGTGAGTGAGTGTGTGATTGAGTGCGTGAGTGTGTGAGTGAGTGTGTGATTGAGTGTGTGATTGAGTGAGTGGTGTGTGAGTGAGTGTGTGACTGTGTGTGTGACTGTTGCGTGAGTGAGTGTGTGAGTGTGTGAGTGAGTGAGTGTGTGAGTTGAGTGTGTGAGTGGTGAGTGTGTGGTGAGTGTGTGAGTGAGTGTGTGTGAGTGAGTGTGTGATTGAGTATGTGATTGAGTGCGTGAGTGAGTGATTGAGTGTGTGAGTGAGATGAGTGTGTGAGTGAGTATGTGAGTGAGTGTGGGAGCGGTGGTGAGTGGTTAGCGAGCTGCCCATAAACCCGGCGACCGGGTTCAACCGNTCACTGAAANCACCAGTGACGATTATCTGAACCGGTCCCGGGCCCCCCTAGGTCGACTCAGCCAGTACCTGGTGCGGTGTGTAAACATCGCCACTGGGGAGACAAAGGCGGCCGGGCGTGGTGCGGCCACCCACCCCTCGTGTGCCGTTCCGGCCTTCATAGGTGCTGCTAACAGCACTTTCCCTACAGTCTGTTAAGGCTACACGGGGGATCTTTGTGTGTGTGTGTGTGACAGGGTGTAAGANTCCTTACAATGCTCANTGTNGCCCCTCATTCCTGAANCCCGGGATTGTGCTAACNTTACCATTCATTCCTCTGCTATGCTATTATTATGTTGAATTCTTTCGCGCCGTGCATTCAGCCAACCTAATCGNAGNTGTCGGGGAAGGACATCTATGGGTTCTGTGTGAGTCTATGGGTCTCTGTGTGAGTCTATGGGTCTCTGTGAGNCTATGGGTCTCTGTGAGTCATGTGTCTCTGTGTGAGTCTGTCTCTGTGTGGTGAGTTATGGGTCTCTGTGTGGTGAGCTATGGGTCTCTGTGTGAGTCTATGGGTCTCTGTGAGTCTATGGTCTCTGTGTGAGTCTATGGGTCTCTGTGAGTCTATGGGTCTCTGTGTGAGTCTATGGGTCTCTGTGAGTCTATGGGTCTCTGTGTGAGTCTATGGTCTCTGTGAGTCTATGGGTCTCTGTGTNAGTCTATGGTCTCTGTGTGGTGTCTATGGGTCTCTGTGTAGTCTATGGGTCTCTGTGTNAGTCTATGGTCTCTGTGAGTCTATGGGTCTCTGTGTGAGTCTATGGGTCTCTGTGAGTCTATGGGTCTCTGTGTGGTGAGTCTATGGTCTCTGTGTNAGTCTATGGGTCTCTGTGTGGTGAGTCTATGGGTCTCTGTGTNAGTCTATGGGTCTCTGTGAGTCTATGGGTCTCTGTGAGTCTATGGGTCTCTGTGAGTCTATGGGTCTCTGTGAGTCTATGGGTCTCTGTGAGTCTATGGGTCTCTGTGAGTCTATGGGTCTCTGTGAGTCTATGGGTCTCTGTGTGAGTCTATGGGTCTCTGTGAGTCTATGGTTCTGTGTGAGTCTATGGGTCTCTGTGAGTCTATGGGTCTCTGTGTGAGTCTATGGGTCTCTGTGAGTATATGGGTCTCTGTGTGAGTCTATGGGTCTCTGTGAGTCTATGGGTCTCTGTGTGAGTCTATGGGTCTCTGTGAGTCTATGGGTCTCAGTGTGAGTCTATGGGTCTCTGTGGGAGTCTATGGTCTCTGTGAGTCTATGGGTCTCTGTGAGTCTATGGTCTCTGTGTGAGTCTATGGTCTCTGTGTNAGTCTATGGTCTCCGTGTGAGTCTATGGGTCTCTGTGAGTCTATGGNTATTTGTGTGAGTCTATGGATCTCTGTGAGTCTATGGGTCTCTGTGTGAGTCTATGGGTCTCTATGTGAGTCTATGGTCTCTGTGAGTCTATGGGTCTGTGAATCTATGGGTCTCTGTGAGTCTATGGGTCTCTGTGTGAGTCTATGGGTCTCTGTGAGTCTATGGTCTCTGAGTCTATGGGTCTCTGTGAATCTATGGGTCTCTGTGTGAGTCTGTGGGTCTCTGTGTGAGTCTATGGGTCTCTGTGAGTCTATGGGTCTCTGTGAGTCTATGGNCTCTGTGTGAGTCTATGGTCTCTGTGAGTCTATGGGTCTCTGTGAGTCTATGGGTCTCTGTGAGTCTATGGGTCTCTGTGCGAGTCTATGGGTCTCTGTGTGGTGAGTCTATGGGTCTCTGTGTCTCTGTGTGAGTCTATGGGTCTCTGTGAGTCTATGGGTCTCTGTGTNAGTCTATGGGTCTCTGTGTGAGTCTATGGGTCTCTGTGTGAGTCTATGGGTCTCTGTGAGTCTATGGGTCTCTGTGTNAGTCTATGGGTCTCTGTGAGTCTATGGGTCTCTGTGTNAGTCTATGGGTCTCTGTGTCTCTGTGTGAGTCTATGTCTCTGTGAGTCTATGGGTCTCTGTGAGTCTATGGGTCTCTGTGAGTCTATGGGTCTCTGTGTGAGTCTATGGGTCTCTGTGTGAGTCTATGGGTCTCTGTGAGTCTATGGTCTCTGTGAGTCTATGGGTCTCTGTGAGTATATGGGTCTCTGTGTGAGTCTATGGGTCTATGTGAGTCTATGGGTCTCTGTGTGAGTCTATGGGTCTCTGTGAGTCTATGTGAGTCTATGGGTCTCTGTGAGTCTATGGGTCTCTGTGAGTCTATGGTCTCTGTGGNAGTCTATGAGTCTCTGTGAGTCTATGGTCTCTGTGAGTCTATGGGTCTCTGTGAGTCTATGGGTCTCTATGTGAGTCTATGGNTATTTGTGTGAGTCTATGGATCTCTGTGTNAGTCTATGGGTCTCTGTGTNAGTCTATGGGTCTCTATGTGAGTCTATGGGTCTCTGCGTGAGTCTATGGGTCTCTGTGAGTTTATGGTATCTGTGAGTCTATGGGTCTCTGTGTGAGTTTATGGGTCTCTGTGAGTCTACGGGTCTCTGTGTGAGTCTGTAGGTCTCTGTGTGAGTCTATGGGTCTCTGTGTGAGTCTATGGTCTCTGTGAGTCTATGGGTCTCTGTGTGAGTCTACGGGTCTCTGTGTGAGTCTGTAGGTCTCTGTGTGAGTCTATGGGTCTCTGTGAGTCTATGGGTCTCTGTGAGTCTATGGTCTCTGTGTNAGTCTATGGGTCTCTGTGTGAGTCTATGGTCTCTATGTGAGTATATGGTCTCTGTGAGTCTGGGTCTCTGTGTNAGTCTATGGTCTCTGTGAGTCTATGGGTCTCTGTGAGTCTATGGGTCTCTGCGTGAGTCTATGGGTCTCTGTGAGTTTATGGGTCTCTGTGTGAGTCTATGGGTCTCTGTGTGAGTTTATGGGTCTTTGTGAGTCTACGGGTCTCTGTGAGTCTGTAGGTCTCTGTGAGTCTATGGGTCTCTGTGAGTCTATGGATCTCTGTGTGAGTCTATGGGTCTCTGTGAGTCTATGGGTCTNCTGTGAGTCTGTGGGTCTCTGTGTGAGTCTATGGGTCTCTGTGAGTCTATGGTCTCTGTGAGTCTGTGGGTCTCTGTGAGTCTATGGGTCTCTGTGTGAGTCTATGGGTCTCTGTGAGTCTATGGGTCTCTGTGTGAGTCTGTGGGTTTCTGTGTGAGTCTATGGGTCTCTGTGAGTCTATGGGTCTCTGTGTGAGTCTGTGGGTCTCTGTGAGTCTATGGTCTCTGTGTTAGTCTATGGTCTCTGTGTGATACTATGGGTCTCTGTGTGAGTCTGTGGTCTCTGTGTGAGTCTATGGGTCTCTGTGAGTCTATGGGTCTCTGTGTGAGTCTGTGGTCTCTGTGTGAGTCTATGGGTCTCTGTGTGAGTCTATGGGTCTCTGTGTGATACATGGGTTTCTGTGTGAGTCTATGGGTCTCCGTGTGAGTCTATGGGTCTCTGTGTGAGTCTATGGGTCTCTGTGTGAGTCTATGGGTCTCTGTGAGTCTATGGGTCTTTGTGAGTCTATGGGTCTCTGTGTGAGTCTATGAGTCTCTGTGTGAGTCTATGGTCTCTGTGTGAGTCTGTGGGTCTCTGTGGTGAGTCTATGGGTCTCTGTGTGAGTCTGTGGGTCTCTGTGTGAGTCTATGGGTCTTCTGTGAGTTTGTGGTCTCTGGTGAGTCTGTGGGTCTCTGTGTGAGTCGTGGTCTCTGTGAGTCTGTGGGTCTCTGTGTGAGTCTATGGGTGAGTCTATGGTCTTGTGTGAGTCTGTGGGTCTCTGTGTGAGTCTATGGGTCTCTGGTGAGTCTATGGGTCTCTGTGCGAGTCTGTGGGTCTCTGTGTGAGTCTATGCGTCTCTATGTGAGTCTATGGCCTCTGTGTGAGTCTATGGCACTCTATGTGATTCTATGGGTCTTGTGTGAGTCTATGGATCTCTGTGTGAGTCTATAGGTCTCTGCGTCAGTGAATGGGTCTCTGTGTGACTATATGGGTCTCTGTGTGAGTCTTCGGGTCTCTGCGTGAGTCTATGGGTCTCTGTGTGAGTCTATGCGTCTCTGTGTGAGTCTATGGTCTCTGTGTGAGTCGATAGGTCTCTGCGTGAGTCTATGGTCTCCTGTGAGTCTATGGTCTCTGTGTGAGTCTATGGGTCTCTGTGTGAGTCTGTGGTCTCTGTGTGAGTCTATGGTCTCTGTGTGAGTCTATGGTCTGTGTGAGTCTATGGGTCTCTGTGTGAGTCTATGGGTCTCTGTGTGAGTCTATGGGTCTCTGTGTGAGTCTACGGGTCTCTGTGTGAGTCTATGGGTCTCTGTGTGAGTCTATGGGTCTCTGTGTGAGTCTATGGGTCTCTGTGTGAGTCTACAGGTCTCTGTGTGAGTCTGTGGGTCTCTGTGTGAGTCTATGGGTCTATGTGTGAGTCTATGGGTCTCTGTGTGAGTCAATGGGTCTTCGTGTGAGTCTATGGGTCTCTGTGCGAGTCTATGGGTCTCTGTGTGAGTCTATGGTCTCTGTGTGAGTCTATGGGTCTCTGTGTGAGTCTATGGGTCTCTGTGTGAGTCTATGGGTCTTTGTGTGAGTCTATGGTCTCTGTGTGAGTCTATGGGTCTCTGTGTGAGTCTATGGTCTCTGTGTGAGTCTATGGGTCTCTGTGTGAGTTTGTGGTCTCTGTGTGAGTCTGTGGTCTCTGTGTNAGTCTATGGTCTGTGTGAGTCTACGGGTCTCTGCGTGAGTCTAGGGTCTCTGTGTGAGTCTATGGTCTCTGTGTGAGTCTATGGGTCTCTGTGTNAGTCTGTGGGTCTCTGTGTGAGTCTGTGGGTCTCTGTGTGAGTCTATGGGTCTCTGTGTGAGTCTGTGGGTCTCTGTGTGAGTCTGTGGGCTGTGTGAGTCTATGGGTCTCTGCGTGAGTCTATGGGTCTCTGTGTGAGTCTATGGGTCTCCTNTGTGTGAGTCTATGGGTCTCTGTGTGAGTCTATGGGTCTCTGTGTGAGTCTATGGGTTCTNTGTGTGAGTCTATGGGTCTCTGTGTGAGTCTATGGGTCTCTATGTGAGTCTATGGGTCGCTGTGTGAGTCTATGGTCTCTGTGTGAGTCTATGGGTCTCTGTGTGAGTCTATGGGTCTCTGTGTGAGTCTATGGGTCTCTGTGTGAGTCTATGGGTCTCTGTGTGAGTCTATGGGTCTCTGTGTGAGTCTGTGGGTCTTCGTGTGAGTCTATGGGTCTCTGTGTGAGTCTATAGGTCTCCGTGTGAGTCTGTGGGTCTTCGTATGAGTCTATGGGTCTTCGTGTAAGTCTATGGGTCTCTGTGTGAGTCTATGGGTCTCTGTTTGAGTCTATGGGTCTCTGTGTGAGTCTATGGGTATCTGTGTGAGTATGGGTGTCTGTGTGAGTCTATGGATCTATGTGTGAGTCTGTGGGTCTCTGTGTGAGTCTATGGGTCTCTGTGTGAGTCTATGGGTCTCTGTGTGAGTCTACGGTCTCTGTGTGAGTCTGTGGTCTCTGTGTGAGTCTATGGGTCTCTGTGTGAGTCTATGGGTCTCTGTGTGAGTCTATGGGTCTTCGTGTGAGTCTATGGTCTCTGTGTGAGTCTATGAAGGGGTCTCTGTGTGAGTCTATGGTCTCTGTGTGAGTCTGTGGGTCTCTGTGGGAGTCTATGGGTCTCTGTGTGAGTCTGTGGGTCTCTGTGGGAGTCTATGGTCTCTGTGTGAGTCTGTGGGGTCTCTGCGTGAGTCTATGGGTCTCTGCGTGAGTCTATGGGTCTATGTGTCTCTGTGTGAGTCTATGGGTCTCTGTGTGAGTCTATGGGTCTCTGTGTGAGTCTATGGGTCTCTGTGTGAGTCTGTGGTCTCTGTGTGAGTCTATGGGTCTCTGTGTGAGTCTATGGGTCCTGTGTGTGTGTGTCTCTGTGTGAGTCTGTGGGTTATGGTGGATCTATGGGTCTCTGTGTGAGTCTTTGGGTCTCTGTGTGAGTCTATGGGTCTTCGTGTGAGTCTATGGGTCTCTGTGTGAGTCTATGGGTCTCTGTGGTGGTCTATGGGTCTCTGTGTGAGTTTATGGGTCTCANTGTGTGAGTCTATGGGTCTCTGTGTGAGTCTCTGCGTTACTCGCCCACTCACTCACACTCACACAATCACACACTCACACACAACACACAACAACCGCCATTCGCCACTATGTGGCGGTGACGTCACCACGACGCTTGTGCCAGGCCATGTGCACCTTGTGGCCACGTGAAGTGTCGAACGCCCGCTGGCAGGAGGTCACGGGCAGACCCAGCAGGTGCCACGGGTCGACTGACTGAGATGACTGGCTGATGCACCACCTGTGCCCCTACTGTGCCAACTTGCTGTGCTTTAGCCACCCGGTGCTCTGAGTGACTGAGATGACCGAGATGACTGAGATGACTGAGTGAGAGTGACTGAGAACTGACTGAGTGACCGAGAGATGACTGAGACGACTGAGNTGACCGAGACGAGTGGCTGATGCACCACCTGTGCCCCTACTGTGCCAACTTGCTGTGCTTAAGCCACCGGCGCTCTGAGATGACTGAGATGACTGAGTGACTGAGTGACCGAGTGACTGAGTGACTGAGTGACTGAGTGACCGAGNTGACTGAGATGACCGAGNCGAGTGGCTGATGCACCACCTGTGCCCCTACTGTGCCAACTTGCTGTGCTTAAGCCACCCGGCGCTCTGAGATGACTGAGATGACTGAGTGACCGAGTGACTGAGTGACTGAGATGACTGAGATGACCGAGTGACTGAGNTGAGTGGCTGATGCACCACTGTGCCCCTACTGTGCCAACTTGCTGTGCTTAAGCCACCCGGCGCTCTGAGATGACTGAGATGACTGAGAGTGACTGAGATGACTGAGATGACTGAGATGACCGAGTGACCGAGATGAGTGGCTGATGCACCACCTGTGCCCCTACTGTGCCAACTTGCTGTGCTTAAGCCACCCGGCGCTCTGAGATGACTGAGATGACTGAGATGACTGAGATGACTGAGATGACCGAGAATGACCGAGAGAGTGGCTGATGCACCACCTGTGCCCCTACTGTGCCAACTTGCTGTGCTTAGCCACCGGCGCTCTGAGATGACTGAGTGACCGAGTGACTGAGTGACTGAGATGACTGAGATGACCGAGTGACTGAGATGAGTGGCTGATGCACCACNTGTGCCCCTACTGTGCCAACTTGCTGTGCTTAGCCACCCGGCGCTCTGAGATGACTGAGATGACTGAGATGACTGAGATGACTGAGATGACCGAGTGACCGAGAGAGTGGCTGATGCACCACCTGTGCCCCTACTGTGCCAACTTGCTGTGCTTTAGCCACCCGGCGCTCTGAGTGACTGAGATGACCGAGTGACTGAGATGACTGAGATGACTGAGTGACGAGATGACTGACTGATGCACTACCTGTGCCCCCTACTGTGCCAACTCGCTGTGCTTTAGCCACCCGGCGCTCACACACAAGCACACACTTCCACGAACATTGAGAACAATTACCTGGTACATCGGAGAATGTCTAAAGCATGAGGAAGCAAGCTCGCGGTATGGGAGTTTCTCTGCATGTGTGTGTATGTAAGTGTGTATGTATGTGTGAGTGTGTGTGTGTGAATGAACGTGTGAGTGAGTGTCTGTGTGAGTGTTTGAGTGAGTGTGTGTGTAAGTGTGTATGTANGTGTGAGTGTGTGTGTCAGTGTGTGTGTGTGAATTAATGTGTGAGTGTCTATGTGAGTGTTTGAGTGAGTGGTNGTGTAAGTGTGTATGTATGTGAGTGTGTGTGTGTGTGAGTGTGAGTGAGTGTCTGTGTGAGTGTTTGAGTGAGTGTGTGATTGAGTGTGTGTGTAAGTGTGTATGTATGTGTGTGTGTGTGTGTGTCAGTGTGTGTGTGTGAATGAACGTGTGAGTGAGTGTCTGTGTGAGTGTTTGAGTGAGTGTGTGATTGAGTGTGTGTGTAAGTGTGTATGTATGTGTTAGTGTGTGTGTGTGTCAGTGTGTGTGTGTGAATGAACGTGTGAGTGAGTGTCTGTGTGAGTGTTTGAGTGAGTGTGTGATTGAGTGTGTGTGTAAGTGTGTATGTATGTGTTAGTGTGTGTGTGTGTGTCAGTGTGTGTGTGTGAATGAATGTGTGAGTGAGTGTCTGTGTGAGTGTTTGAGTGAGTGTGTGATTGAGTGTGTGAGTATGTGTGTATGTATGTGTTAGTGTGTGTGTGAATGAACGTGTGAGTGAGTGTCTGTGTGAGTGTTTGAGTGAGTGTGCGATTGAGTGTGTGTGTAAGTGTGTATGTGTGTGTGTGNCAGTGTGTGTGTGTGTGAATGAACGTGTGAGTGTGTGTGTAAGTGTGTGAGTATGTGTGCGTGTGTGTGTGAGTGTGTGAGTGTGTGTGTGAGTGTGTGAGTGAGTGTGTGTGTAAGTGTGTGAGTATGTGTGCGTGTGTGCGTGTGTGTGTGAGTGTGTGTGTGAATGAACGTGTGAGTGAGTGTCTGTGTGAGTGTCTGTGTGAGTGTGAGTGAGTGTGTGTGTAAGTGTGTATGTATGTATGTGTGAGTGTGCGTGTGTGTAAGTGTGTATGTATGTGAGAGTGTGTGTGTCAGTGTGTGTGTGTGAATTAATGAGTGAGTGTGTGTGTAAGTGTGTATGTATGTATGTGTGAGTGTGCGTGTGTGTAAGTGTGTATGTATGTGTGAGTGTGTGTGTCAGTGTGTGTGTGTGAATTAATGAGTGAGTGTGTGTGTAAGTGTGTATGTATGTATGTGTGAGTGTGTGTGTGTGACAGGGTATAAGATGTCTTTTACTTTGCTCAGCTTTAACCCTCACCTGAAACCTGGGATTGTTTGCTGTACATAGCCAGCCGTGATTAATCGGAGGTGCGGGGTGAATAACAAACTATGGGTCTCTGTGTGAGTCTATGGGTCTCTGTGTGAGTCTATGGGTCTCTATGTGAGTCTATGGGTCTCTGTGTGAGTCTATGGGTCTCTGTGTGAGTCTATGGGTCTCTGTGTGAGCTATGTCTCTGTGTGAGTCTATGGATCGCTGNGTGAGTCTGTGGGTCTCTGTGTGAGTCTGTGGGTCTCTGTGTGGTCTATGGGTCTCTGTGTGAGTCTATGGGTCTCTGTGTGAGTCTATGGGTCTCTGTGTGAGTCTATGGGCCTCTATGTGAGTCTATGGGTCTCTGTGTGAGTCTATGAGTCTCTGGTGAGTCTATGGGTCTCTGTGTGAGTTTATGGGTCTCTGTGTGAGTCTATGGATCGCTGTGTGAGTCTATGGGTCTCTGTGTGTATGGGTCTCTGTGTGGGTCTATGGGTTCTGCGTGAGTCTATGGTCTCTGCGTGAGTCTATGGGTCTCTGTGTGAGTCTATGGGTCTCTGTGTGAGTCTATGGTCTCTGTGTGAGTCTATGGGTCTCTGTGTGAGTCTATGGGTCTCTGTGTGAGTCTATGGGTCTCTGTGTGAGTCTATGGGTCTCTGTGTGAGTCTATGAGTCTCTGTGTGAGTCTATAGGTCTCTGTGTGAGTCTATGGGTCTCTGTGTGAGTCTATGGATCGCTGTGTGAGTCTATGGGTCTCTGTGTGGGTCTATGGGTCTCTGCGTGAGTTTATGGGTCTCTGCGTGAGTCTATGGGTCTCTGCGTGAGTCTATGGGTCTCTGTGTGAGTCTATGGGTCTCTGTGTGAGTCTATGGGTCTCTCTGTGAGTCTATGGGTCTCTGCGTGAGTCTATGGATCTCTGTGTGTCTGTGGGTCTCTGTGTGAGTCTATGGGTCTCTGTGTGAGTATATGGGTCTCTGTGAGTCTATGGGTCTCTGTGTGAGTCTATGGGTCTCTGTGTGAGTCTGTGGGTCTCTGTGTGAGTCTATGGGTCTCTGTGTGAGTCTATGGGTCTCTGTGTGAGTCTATGGATCGCTGTGTGAGTCTATGGATCGCTGTGTGAGTCTATGTGTCTCTGTGTGGTCTATGGATCGCTGTGTGAGTCTATGGGTCTCTGTGTGGGTCTATGGGTCTCTGCGTGAGTCTATGGGTCTCTGCGTGAGTCTATGGGTCTCTGCGTGAGTCTATGGGTCTCTGTGTGAGTATATGGTCTCTGTGTGAGTCTATGGGTTCTGTGTGAGTCTATGGGTCTCTGCGTGAGTCTATGGATCTCTGTGTGAGTCTGTGGGTCTCTGTGTGAGTCTATGGGTCTCTGTGTGAGTATATGGGTTTGTGTGAGTCTATGGGTCTCTGTGTGAGTCTACGGGTCTCTGTGTGACTCTGTGTCTCTGTGCGAGTCTGTGGGTCTCTGTGTGTCTGTGGGTCTCTGTGTGAGTCTACGGGTCTCTGTGTGAATCTATGTGTCTCTGTGTGAGTCTATGGGTCTCTGTGTGAGTCTATGGGTCTCTGTGTTAGTCTGTGGTCTCTGTGTGAGTCTATGGGTCTCTGTGTGAGTATATGGGTCTCTGTGTGAGTCTATGGGTCTCTGTGTGAGTCTACGGGTCTCTGTGTGACTCTGTGTCTCTGTGCGAGTCTGTGGGTCTCTGTGTGAGTCTGTGGGTCTCTGTGTGAGTCTTCGGGTCTCTGTGTGACTCTGTGTCTCTGTGCGAGTCTGTGGGTCTCTGTGTGAGTCTGTGGGTCACTGTGTGAGTCTACGGGTCTCTGTGTGACTCTGTGTCTCTGTGCGAGTCTGTGGGTCTCACTACACTATACACTACACCACACACTACCCTGTCATACACTACACTATACACTACTATACACTGCTATACACTACACTACTATACACTACACTATACACTACACTATACACTACTATACACTACACTATACACTACTATACACTACACTACTATACACTACACTAGACACTACTATACACTACTATACACTACACTATACACTACTATACACTACACTATACACTACTATACACTACACTACTATACACTACACTATACACTGCAATATACACTACACTACTATACACTACACTATACACTGCACTATACACTACTATACACTACACTATACACTACACTATACACTACTATACACTACACTATACACTACTATACACTACACTACTATACACTACACTATACACTACTATACACTACACTATACACTACACTATACACTACTATACACTACAGTACACTACACTATACACTACACTACACACTACACTATACACTACTATACACTACACTCTCCACAGAGGCCGATCTTGACACCGCTGGTACCAGTCATCGGCAAGTCCACTCAGCTCCACGTCCTCCTGTACCACATCACTCCATCTCTTCTCTAGCCCGTGCCGCGCCCGTTTAGCCCCTCGATCCGGCCGAACAAAAGCTGTTTAGGCATGCGGTGGCTGGGCATGCGGGCTACATGACCCAGCCAACGCAGCCTTGCCTGCCGGAGGAGCTCACCGATGGGACTTTGCCCAGATCTTTCAAGGATTTGTGAGCTCCTCACACAATCCAGCCTGGTTAAACCCAGGATGGATCGTAGGCAGGCCAGCCTAAATGCTTCCAACCGGCGAAGATGCTTCATTAGGGGGGTCCACGTTTCGCAAGCGTAGAGAAGGGAGGGAATGACCGTGGCCGAGAAGACCTGAAGCTTCGTGCGGAGCGACAGACCAGGTAGCTTCCACACAGCGTTACGCAACCAATGAAAAGATATTGCCGCTCGACTGATTTGGAGTGAGACCTCTGCTGTTAAACTGGAGCCAGTCATAAGCACACTGCCCAGGTATGGGAAACTCTCCACTCTCTCCACAACTGCCCCATCACCGATTGGGAGTTGTGGGGGTGGAGTGTCCGATGGTACAAAATACCCAGGCAGGTGCTTAGTTTTGGTGGGGCTGATGGTAAGGCCCCACCTCTTAGTGGTTACGCTCCAGTCTCAGCAGCAGCGTCTCCAACTCCTCTTCTGAATGAGCAGCTATTACCAAATCATCGGCATACATAACGTGGTTGACCACGTTATGTACTCACACACAGTGACACACACAGTGACACACACAGTGACACTCACACGCAGTGACACACACAGTGACACACACACACACACACACACNCACTNACACAGTGACACTCACTCTCACACACATTCACTNACACAGTGACACACTCAGTGACACANAGTGACACACACAGTGAGACTCACACACAGTGACACACACAGTCACACAGTGACACACACACAGACACACACACACACAGTGACACTCACACACAGTGACACACACACACAGTGACACACACAGTGACACACACACAACACTCACACACACACAGTGACACACACAGTGACACAGACACAGTGACACTCACACACAGTGACACACACACACAGTGACACTCACACACAGTGACACACACACACAGTGACACACACACACACAGTGACACTCCACACACAGTGACACACACACACNGAGACACACACACACAGTGACACACACACAGTCACTNACACACAGTGACACACACACAGTGACACTCACACAGTGACACACACACACACACAGTGACACACACACAGACAGTGACACTCACACAATGACACACACAGACACAGTGACACTACACACACAGTGACACACACACAGTGACACTCACAGTGACACAGACACAGTGACACACACACACACAGTGACACAGACACAGTGACACACACACACACAGTGACACACACAGTGACACAGNCACAGACACTCACACACAGTGACACACACACAGACTCACACACAGTGACACACACACAGAGACACTCACACACAGTGACACACACACAGTGACACTCACACACACAGTGACACAGACACAGTGACACTCACACAATGACACACACAGACACAGTGACACTCACACAATGACACACACAGACACAGTGACACACACACACAGTGACACACACAGTGACACAGACACAGTGACAATCACACACACGCACAGTGACACACACAGACACAGTGACACTCACACACACGCACTACGCACTCACCTTGTCCAGAATTTCGCGTGATAAACTTGAACCCACCGTGGTTCTTATAGACACTGATACCTGGCTTCCTCATACCGCCAGAGACGGGTGGGTACCGGGGGGGGNTAGGTAGCATTCCCAACATTCTATTAGAGGAGGGCACGTAGGTTACGTGTTAAGAATGATCCATTGTGTGCCCTGTTGTATGAGGTGTGTTGTGGTGTGTGTGGTGTGTGGTGTGTGTGGTGTGTGTGGTGTGTGGTGTGTGTGGTGTGTGGTGTGGGGTGTGTGNTGTTGTGGTGTGTGTGTGTGTGTGNTGTGTGTGGTGTGTGTGGTGTGTGTGTGTGGTGTGTGTGTGTGGTGTGTGTGGTGTGTGTNGTGGAGTGTGTGGTGTGTGGTTTGTGTGTGGTGTGTGTGTGGTGTGTGTGTTGTGTGTGTGTTGTGGTGTGTGTGGTGTGTGGTGTGTGTGGTGTGTGTGGTGTGTGGTGTGTGTGGTGTGTGGTGGTGTGTGGTGGTGTGTGTGGTGTGTGTGTGGGTGTGTGTGGTGTGTGTGTGTGTGATGTGTGTGTGTTGGTGTGTGGTGTGTGTTGTGGTGTGTGTGGTGTGTGGTTGTGTGTGGTGTGTGTGTGTGTGGTGTGTGTCTGGTGTGTGTGTTGTGTGTGCGGTGTGTGTGGTGTGTGTGTGTGGTGTGTATGTGGTGTGGTGTGGTGTGTGGTGTGTGTGTGTGTGGTGTGAGTGGTGTGTGTGTGTTGTGTGTGTGGTGTGTGTCTGGTGTGTGTGTTGTTGTGTGCGTGTGTGTTGTGTGTGTTGTGGTGTGTGGTGTGTGTGTGTGTGTGGTGTGTGTGTGTTGTGGTGTGTGTTGTGTGTGTGGTGTGTGTGTGTGGGTGTGTGTGTTGGGTGTGTGGTGGTGTGTGTGGTGTGTGTGTGGTGTGTGGTGTGTGTGTGTGTGGTNTGTTGNGTGTGTGTGGTGGTGTGGTGTGTGTGTGTGNTGTGTGTGTGTTGTGTGTGGTGTGTGTGGTGTGTGTGTGTGGTGTGTGTGTGGTGTGTGGTGGTGTGTGTGGTGTGTGTGTGTGTGGTGTGTGGTGTGTGGTGTGTGTGTGTNGTGTGTGGTGTGTGTGTGGTGTGTGTGTGTGNTGTGTNTGTGTGGTGTGTGCTGTGGGTGTGTGTGGTGTGTGTGTGTGTGTGTGGTGTGTGTGTGTGTGGTTGTGTGTTGTGGTGTGTGTGTGGAGTGTGTGTGTGTGTGTGTGTGTGGTGTGTGTGTTGTGGTGTGTGTGTGTGTGTGGTGGTGTGTGTGTGTGTGGTGTGTGTGTGTGGTGTGTATGTGGTGTGTGTGTGTGGTGTGTGTGTGGTGTGTGTGGTGTGCTGTTGTGTGTNGTGGTGTGTGTGTGGTGTGTGTGTGTGTTGTGGCGTTGTGTGTGGTTGTGTGTGTGTGTGTGTGTGTGTGTGTTGTGGTGTGTTGTGGTGTGTGTGGTGTGTGTGTGTNGTGTGTGTGGTGTGGTGTGTGTGGTGTGTGTGTGTGTGGTGTTGTGGTGTGTGTGTGTGTGGTGTGTGTTGTGGTGTGAGTGGTGTGTGTGTGTGTGTGTGTGTGTGTTGTGGTTGTTGTGGTGTGTGTGTTGTGGTGTGTGTGTATTGTGGCGTGTTGTGGTATGTGTGTGTGATATTGTGATGTGTGTGTGGTGTGTGTGGTGTGTGTGTGGTGTGTGTGGTGTGTGTGGTGTGTGTGGTGTGTGTGTGTGGTGTGTGTGTTGTGGTATGTGTGGTGTGTGTGTGTGTTGTGGTGTGTGTTGTGGTGTGTGTGTATTGTGGTGTGTTGTGGTATGTGTGTGTGTGTGTGTGGTATGTGTTTGTTGTGTGGTGTGTGTGTGTGGTGTGTGTTGTGGTGTGTGTGTATGTTGTGGTGTGCGTGTGTGGTGTGTGTTGTGGTGAGTGTGTGGTGTGTGTGTGGTGTGTGTTGTGGTGTGTGTTGTGTGTGTGTGTGTGTGTGTGGTGTGCGTNTGTGTGTGTGTGTGGTGTGTGTGGTGTGTGTGTGGTGTGTGTGTGTGTTGTGGTGTGTGTTGTGGTGTGTGTTGNGTGGTGTGTAGTGTGGTGTGTGTNGTGGTGTGTGTGTATGTTGTGGTGTGTTGTGGTATGTGTGTGTGATATATGTGATGTGTGTATGTGTAATGTATTCTGTCTATCATTATGCTATCTTTATCCGATCTCTTGTGGTTTAACCGCAGATAAAAAATATGCCAAGGGGAGTCGTTCTCAGAGACTCTATTGCACATTCTCTAACGCAATCCTCAACCGATGTCATGATACAGGTCAAACCGCAATTATATATATAAAATGCAAATCTGTGTCGTTCGCCGGACCATACGCAGTTTCATTGGACGGCGGTTCCTCAACGGGTAGCGGATTCGCTGCGGGGTGGAGCCACCCGTTAAAACATGTTAACACGCGATCTAGGTAAATTCACAAATTTGTCTCTCACTCCCCCCCCCACCATGTGCAATTACATTATAGGGCGGTAGATAATAAAATTATAGCGATTAGACAGTATTATTGTAGCGCGGGGGGGGGGGGTGGGGTTAACGGCCCCAGTACCCAGCCTCAGCCGGTGGGCAATTTAGGCGAGGTCGGAGGCTCTGCACGGTACTAGGCCTCGACACCCCACCACACTATAGGCCGTACATACTACTGCACAGCGGCCGAGGAGATCGTGGCTGGGGGGGGGGGCAGGGTAGCAGCCCATCTGTGTATATATGTAAGGTTTTTAAGAATATATTTTTCACCCGGGCAACGCCGGGTACTTCTGCTAGTGGCTTTATAACCAAACAGCCGAATAGATGGCAAAATATAGTAGTAGGTTTTTACCCTTTCAACTGGTACAAAAACTGACACCTTTATACAAGGCATCATGTTTGCAATAACCACAACACAAGCAGTCAAAATGCAAACAAAAAGAAAGCATTTTTCGATGTAAAGCTTTCGTGACTGCAGGGATTCATCTTCTTGGTTCTTTCGGTAAAGTCATCACGTAGAAGGGAAATAATAAAATAATAGATATAAAACATAATAAAATACAATTCTCACGACGTTTCGGCCACAACGCAAGCAGCCGTCCTCAGGTGAAGAACAGGTCTGTCGAGAAGACAGCGTCTGAATGAAACACCACCAGGCTTGGCAGCGTATATTTAAGCTGCTGGGTTGGAGGGGGAAGAGCGCCTTGACACAGGAATTTGCATATCAAGAGGAATTTAGCATATTTATGGGAAATGCAGATATGGGATTAGTACTACTTGTGGAATAATGCGTAGGAGGTGTGGGGGGGAGGGTTCAAAGTCATCTTATGCCCGTGCATTATGCAGGATTAGCAGCATCAACGCAACTTGCATTCAGAATGTTTTNCCCGCTGCTATAAATTTCCGCGTGATGATGATGATGATGGTTACGGTGATAACGAAAAGCCAACTTCATTGACCTTCTACCTCGAAACAAATATCTTCGTAGTTAGTAGCTCAAGTGGTGGACTTACGAGTGGTGAAATAGCGTCTTGGGTTGAGTTTTAGTTGAAGCGGTGACGCTACCGTAGACCGATTTAATCCCGCTCACAACTCATCGCTACAGACCGTCATCACGTCAGGGCACCGCTAAGACAGAGACGCAAATGTCGACTGGCTTCACCCTCATTAGAACTCGGCAGTACAGACCGCTGTCAGCTAGCGCTTAGACATACACTATTCAACTATGTTTACACTGGTAGGAACCTCCTGGTTACACCAGCCCACAGGGGATTATTGTGTCCGTCCGTCCGTCGTGCAGGGAGGGGCTGGGTGGGGAGGGAGGGGCTGGGTGGGGAGGGAGGGCTGGGTGGGAGGGTGGGGAGGGCTGGGTGGGGAGGGTGGGGAGGGACGGGTGGGAGGGTGGGGAGGGCTGGGTGGGGAGGGTGGGAGGGCTGGGTGGGGAGGGTGGGGCTGGGTGGGGAAGGGAGGGTGAGGAGGGCTGGGTGGGAGGGAGGGCTGGGTGGGGAGGTGGGCTGGGTGGGGAGGGAGGGGCTGGGTGGGGAGGGGCTGGGTGGGAGGGGCTGGGTGGGAGGGGTGGGCTGGGTGGGAGGGGCTGGTCACCCGTGGTGCCCTTATAAAACTCAACGTTTAACCTACTCACGCCGGCTTGTGCCCGCCCTCACAGTCGGCCATATTTGCGGAATACACCACGCCGCCGTTGACCCTGCAGGCCATTGACCGAGCAACCCGACGTTCCTACCAGCTCCCTCCGCAGGAATGTGTTTTTTAAATCCTTTATATTAAGTTCGCTTGCTTGCTTGCTAACGACCGTGCAAATCTTTCGGTCGTTTTTTAACCCACTTCCCGTGATCCAATCGAGCTGACATTTTGCACACAGACTCGTTGTGCGTGACAATTAATGTTCGTGAAAAAAAATAATAATGTTACACTGTTTAGGGAAAACAAATTAAATATTTAATTAAATTGTTTAATACTGGCAGACAATCATCTGTTAGGTGGCAGCCATCTCAAGCCAGAGGACGAGAGGACTCTAGCCGCCACGCATATAAAGGATTCAGAGTGAAAAACTTTGTTTTTACGGGTTATACTTATTTACAAGGTAAGCTCCTGCTGAGCTCTTGTGTAGCGCTTTGTTCAGAAGCGACCTGGACATTGCAGATGACAAGCTCAATGAAGTGGAGTATCATCATCATCATCATCGTCACGAGGACATTTATAGAAGCAGCCCCAATAGTGTGAACGCAGTCCCTTCCGCAAGCTCTGATTAGCGGGGTTGACTACGTAGAGTGGGAAAGATGTTCAACATAATACGTAGTCAGCTCACACACTTACACACTCGCTCACTCGCTCGCTCGCTCACCACTCACTCACTCACTCACTAAATAAGCANTCANTCACTCTTCACTCAGCTCCACCACTCACCCACCANCCACCACTCACTCACCCACTCACTCACCCACCACTAACCCACACACTCACTCACCACCCACACACCACTCACCCACCACTCACTCACTCACCCACTCAGCCACTCACTCACTCACTCGCTCACTACACCACCCACTGACCACCCACTAACCCACTCACCCACTCACCCACTCACCCACCACTCACTACCACTCGCTCACTCACCACCACTCANCACTNAGCTCACTCACCACTGCACTCACCACCACTCACTCCTCACTACACTCGCTCACTCGCTCCTCACACACTCACTCGCTCACTCACTCACTCACACACTCACTCACACACACACTCACTCACTCACTCGCTCACNCACCCACTCACTCGCTCACTCACTCACCTCACTCANTCACCACTCACTACTCACTCAGTCACTTAGTCANTCACCTACTTGCTCACCACGCGCTCACCANTCACTGATCCACTCACNCGCCCACTCACTCANCACTCANACCTATCTCTAACCACCACNCACCACACACCCACTCACTCACTTAATCACCCACTCACTCACCACTNACCCATCANTCACTTCACTCACTCGCTCACTCACTCACACACTGACTCACCCACTCACTCACCCACTCACTCACCCACGTTGTCACCCACTCACTCACTCACTCGCTACTCACTCACTCACCCANTCACATCACCCATCACTCACCCANTCACTAACACACTCACTCACCCACCCACTCACCACTCACACACTCACTCACTCGCTCACTCGCTCACTCGCTCACTCACACACTTACNCACTCGCTCACTCACTCACTCACACACTCACTCACACACACACTCACTCACTCACTCACTCGCTCACTCACCCANTCACTCGCTCACTCACTACTCACACTCACTAACTCACTCACTCACTCAACCCACTCACCGCTCACTCACTAACTCACTCAACNACCACTCACNCACTCAGCACCACCNANNCACTCACACNACCACCACANCCANNCACCCACACACCCCACNTCTCTAACCACCCACCACCCACCTAACTCACCANCGCTCACTCACACCACCACTAACTCACTCNCTTACNCACNCAAACTCACTAACTCACTTACCACAACCCACCACGCACTCGCTCGCTCACTCAGCTCGCTCACTCGCTCACTCACTCTCACCACTTACACACTCGCTCACTCACTCACTCACTCGCTCACTCACTCACTCACTCANCACCACCACTCACACACTCACCANTCACNCACATCACTCACTCGCTCGCTTTCTCACTCGCTCACTCGCTCGCTCACCCACATCACTCACCCACTCACCGACTCACTCACTCACTAACCCACACACTCACCCACTCACTCACTCACCCACTCACCCACTCACTNTCTNACTCACCACTCACCACTCACCCACTCACTCACTCACTCACTCACTCACTCACTCACCCACTCACTCACCCNCTCACTCACCCATCACTCACTCACTCGCTCACTCACCCACTCACTCACTCACTCACCCANTCACTCACCCACTCACTCACTCACCCACTCACCCACTCACACACTAACTCTCCTTCTCACTTACTCACTCACTCACCCACTCACCCACTCACTCACCCACTCACCCACCCACTCTCACTCACCCATTCACTCACCCACTCACTCACCCACTCATCCAGCTCACCCACCCACTCACTCACCCACTCACCGACTCACTCACTCATACACTCACTAACCCACACACTCACTCACACACTCACCAACTCACACTCACTTACCCACTCACTCACTCACACACTCACTCACCCACTCATGCACTCACTCAAACACTTACTCACTCAACAACAACAACAACCGCCATTCGCCATATAGTGGCGGTGACATCACCACGACGCTTGTGCCAGGCCATGTGCACTTTAAGTCCACGTGAAGTGTCCAACGCCCGCTGGCTGGAGCTCACCGGGCAGACCCAGATGCCATGACAAAGATGTTCCATTAGGGGTGGTCCACGTTTCGCAAGCGTAGAGAAGGGAGGAATGACTGTGGCCGAGAAGACCTGAAGCTTCGTGCGGAGCGACAGACCAGGTAGCTTCCACACAGCGTTACGCAACCGATGAAAAGATATTGCCGCTCGATTGATTCGGAGTGAGACTTCTGCTATTTAACCGGAGCCGGTTATTTGCATACTGCCCAGGTATGGGTAACTCTCCACTCTCTCCACAACTGCCCCATCACCGATTGGGAGTTGTGGGGGTGGAGTGTCCGATGGTACAAAATACCCAGGCAGGTGCTTAGTTTTGGTGGGGCTGATGGTAAGGCCCCACCTCTTAGTGGCACGCTCCAGTCTCAGCAGCAGCGTCTCCAACTCCTCCTCCGAGTGAGCAGCAATTACCAAAGCATCAGCATACATAACATAGTTGACCAATCGGGAGCCATCCCTTGACTGCACCTGGGCATCGATCAACCTCCCATTGTATCTGTACCAGATGGAAATTTCTCCGGTACAGCTATTGAAGGCTTCACGAACTACGTGGTCGAAATATATGTTAAATAATGTGGGAGCCAGAGGACATCCCTGTCGCACCCCAAGGTGTACAGGGAATGGCTCTGACTGCCGGCCACGTAAGGAAAGGGTTTCCTTTTCCTGATGAAGACCGCTTGTGTTGCGATCGAAACGTCGTAGGTTTTGTTATTTTGTTATTTTCTTTGAACCTGTCTACGAGACTTTACCGAAAGACCCAAATAATATGAATTCCAGCAGTCACGAAAGCTTTAAGTCACTGACTCACTCACTCACCAATTACTCATACACTCACTCACCCACTAACCCACTGACACACACACTCACTCACCCAGTAACTCACTCACCGACCCGCTCACTCACGCACTTACTTACTCACCCACTCACTCACACACTCACTCACCCACTAACCCACTGACACACACACTCACTCACCCAGTAACTCACTCACCGACCCGCTCACTCACACAATTACTTACTCACCCACTCACTCACACACTCACTCACCCACTCACTCACTCACCCACTCACTCACCCTCATGCGCTCACTCACCCACAACACCCCCTCATTCAGCCACTCACTCACTCATGCTCATGCACTCACTCACCCACCCACTCACTCACCCACTCACTCACCCACTCACTTACTCACTCATTCACTCACCCACTAACCCACTGACACACACACTCACTCAACCACTAACTCAATCACCGACCCGCTCACTCACCCACTCACTCACCCACTCACCCTCATGCGCTCACTCACCCACAGCACCCACTCAATCAGCCACTCACTCACTGATGCTCATGCACTCACTCACCCACCCACTCACTCACCCACTCACCGACTCACTCACTCATCCACTTATTCACACAACAACAACAACAACAACCGACATTCCCCACGAAGTGGTGGTGACGTCACCACGACGCTTGTGCCAGGCCATGTGCACCTTGAGGCCACATGAAGTGTCAAACTCCCGCTGGCAGGAGGTCACGGGGCAGACCCAGCAAGTGCCACGGGTTGACTGACTGAGACGACTGGCTGATGCACCACCTGTGCCCCCTACTGTGCCAACTTGCTGTGCTTTATCAACCGGCGCTCCGCTCGTTGTTGTGAGCGTCGCTCCTCCGCCCTCCGTTGTTGTTGGAGGGCGACTGCCTCCAACTGCCCAGTAGCGTCCTTCACGAGCCTCCTCCACTGAGGCCGATCTTGACACCGCTGGTACCGTTCATCGGCAAGTCCACTCAGCTCCACGTCCTCCTGTACCACATCACTCCATCTCTTCTCTAGCCCGTGCCGCGCCCGTTAAGCCCCCTCGATCCGGCCGAACAAAAGCTGTTTAGGTGTAGTGGTGGTGTTGACGTGCGCCGACAGTGATGGATCACGGGGCGCGGGTTGGGCACGCGATGTGGGCGTGGTATGGACGCGCGCGCCGGTGGTGAGACGCACTGACACAATCGGGGAAAAGAGGATCGTAGCCAGCGCGCAGTGATTGGTCAAATAAGATGGGTGCTCTCAGCGACGTCCGCAGGAGGGGCATAAAGGGAGACGCGCGAGAGCACTCGTGGTCAGTGTTAACCAGTTGAAGACCGAAGACGGAGTGGAGGAGGTAGTGGCCCGAGACCCCTAGTCCCGCCGTCCTTGTCAGGACCGGGGCCCTGTGTGGCTCGGAGCCGAGACTGGGGAACCCGTAGTCCGACGCCCGCGTGGGTCGGGACGGTGGTACCCAGAGCCGAGACGGACACCCCAGCCGGGTGTGTTCCGGAAGGCTACGGGGCGTAAGAGCCCGTGTCAGTGTAGCTGAGTGGGTGTTAGTCACCCGAGTAGCTAAGTGGGTGTTAGTCACCCGTGGAGCTGAGTGGGTGTTAGTCACCCGAGTAGTTGAGTGAGTGTTAGTCACCCGTGTAACAGTTTGGTGTTAATAAAAGAGTGTGCTACCCGTGAAGTCGTCTCCCGCCGAGTTACTACTTTACAACTGGCGTCAGAAGTAAACCTGTCTTCAAGAAGAATGGACACAAGGAAGACTTCGCGTACCCACGTGCAAGATCGGGGAGACGACGGCGTACCGGAGACACCAACCTCGGGAGGAGAGGACGAGATGTTGCCGCCAATACAGCACTTCGCGGAAATGGCCGATGCTCCGCTTGCCTCCGACACCAGCCTGCAGGACGCACACTCCCGCCTGGCGGAGTTGCTGCTCGCCGCCGCTGCGATTTTGGCGGAAATCTCCGTTCCAGCGGGCGGAGGGACGGCTGCGGGTTGGAGGAGGCGGCGCGGCTGGAGGGATCCCGCCAGAAGGCGTTTCGCGCCAAAAGTTTTGAAGTTGCCGCCATTTTTGAGGGTCCGCCACCGGTTGGCGGGAAGCGCGGACACCACGTGGCCAGAGATCTCCACACAGCGCAGCCCGCGTCATCGGCGCGCGCCGGAGCTCTCCATTATGCGCCTGCAGACGGAGCCGACATTTTCTGCAACCACAGCGGCGCGCGGGAAAATCGTTCCGACGACGACGACGATCGAGTCCTCCAGCAACGTTTGCCCGCGCTGTCGGTGTTCAAGGCAGACGGGGCGACTGGGGAGCCTTCCAGCGAAGGTTCCTCGCACATCAAGAAATGTCGGGGTGGTCCGACACCACTGCCCTACGCGCGCTGCCAGCGATGCTCGACGACGACGCGCTTGCAGCCTTCACATCTGCCCGAGGTCGTCCCGCTCAACGCTCCAGGCCGCGCTACACCTGATGGCTAAGGTGTTCGGGCCACCCTCGACCTGTCGCCACCAGTTCTACGATCGGCGGAAGGTGGTTGGAGAAACGACGCTCGCCTATCGCACGGCGCTGCTCGCCCTGGCGGACTCAGCTTTTCCCCGCATGGACAAGGAGGGGAAGGACGCCATGGTGACGGAGCAGCTGCTGGCGTTGGCTCACGGATTGGGAGTTCCCATTAATACGGCGGACGAAATGGACATTTGCTCCCTGGGGATTGCCACAAGTATTCACGCTTACGAAGTCCTAAAGCGAAAGCCGACGGTCGTCTGCGCATCGGTGGGGAACGGGGCACCGGCCGCCACGATCATCGGACCTCAGCCTGCTGTGCCGCGGGAGGAGGCCTTCGCTGTTTCAAGACCGGGGGAGTGGAGAACGGGAGGTCGTTCGCCCACACGTTCTCCCCGCAAGCTGGAGCAACCGAAACCTACGACGTCCCTCGTCGTCTGCTACAACTGCGGCCTTCGGGGCCACGTCGCGTCCGGGTGCCGGGCCCCGCGTCAGCGTACCGCGGGACCACGTCCGGACGACGACCAGGGCCTCAAGACATCCCAGCTGAACCGGCAAGTCGCGGCACCTCACACGTTCGGTCCACATGCACGGCACGTTCGGGTCGCCGCTTAGCGGTGGGGGGACCGCGTATGGGCACCGGGGTTCGGTTCCGCGAGAGGGGTCCGTATACGGCCCGAAAGCAGTCGAATGGTCCGAATTGGCCCACAGGATAGTGGCTGCGTCGGCCGGGTCGTCCGTGGTAACGGGGTACATTGACTGGGTTGAGGTCCGGGTGCTTGTGGACACGGGTGCGTCGGCCACTATCATTTCGGACCTTATTTATAACATTCTTCCCGTCCAATGTCGACCCCTACTGCCGGTGGACGTACCATTTTACGCGGCGAACGGGGGATCTTTGGGAATCATCGGCCAGATTCGGGCGACTATTTGTATTGGCGATATAAAATTGGCGGGTCCTATTTTTGTATCATCTTCATTGGCCGTTCCTTGTTTACTAGGCACGGACTTTCTGTCTAAAATGCCCATCAAAATTCTCATAGACCAGGCCTGCATTGAGCTTCCGTCGGGATGGCGGGTTGAGTTTTTGAAGAGTCCTACTAAGATACGCACGGTTTGTGCGACGGTGCAGGCGCTGGCAACCCAGACTGTACGGGTGCCCTCGGGATCGCAAATGTTGGTACCCCTTCGGTTGAGGAAACGCCTCGGGGCAGATGCGGGGGCACAGGGAGTTCTGTTGGGGCCGTCTAACAGAGCTAAAGGGGGCCTCGACTTAGCGGTGGCCCAGACCATGGTGAGGAGGGACAGTGAGCCGTTCGTTATGGTCCTGAATACGGGTCGCGGCCGGCCGTGATTACGCAGGGAACGGTGCTGGCTCACGCCGCGCCGCTACCCGTCGAGGAACAGCTCGTTGCTCACGCCGATTCGAGTGCCGATACGCATCCTCAAAGTGAGGAGGGACGGAGTGGTTGGACTCGTTGTGTGCCGGGTCCAGTAACTTGTCCAGTGTGCAGTTTGGTGCGTTGAGGGGCTTGCTACTCGAGTTCGCTGACATGTTTAGCAGGCACAAGTACGATATTGGCTGCACAGACCTGTTGCGCCACCACATAGCTACTGGGGACGCGGCCCCTATTCGACAGAATCCCTTCCGGCTCAGTCCAGCCGAGAAGGAGCATGTGCAGTCGGCGGTTAATGACATGTTGGCGGCCGACATCATTGCGCCCTCTTCCAGTCCGTGGGGTGCTCCTATCGTCTTGGTTAAAAAACAGGATGGGTCCTTGCGGTTCTGTGTCGATTTCCGCTGCCTAAACAAAATCTCAATGGCCGATGCGTATCCGCTCCCAGGATGGATGAGTCACTGGATGCCTTGGCGGAGCACAGTTTTTTTCGACGCTCGATTTGCTGTCGGGATTTGGCAATTACCCCTCGATGACGAATCGAAACCAAAAACCGCTTTCCGGACACCGGGAGGCCTATTTGAATTCAACCGATTACCAATGGGTTTACATTCCGCTCCTGCCACGTTCCAGAGGCTCATGGAATTGGTTTTGTCAGGCCTCCAATGGGACACCTGTTTGATTTACCTCGATGATATCATCGTTTTCAGCCGGACTTTTGAGGAGCACCTCCAGCGACTGAGAGCGGTGTTTCTCAGGATGCGTTCCGCTAAGCTTAAATTTAAACCGGCTAAATGTTTTCTGCTTCGGGAATCGGTCAGGTATTTGGGCCATGTCGTTAGCCGTTCAGGGATCTCGACAGACCCTGCTAAGACGCAATGCGTCAGCTCATGGCC